>CM051260.1:24478408-24488408 GCA_027921565.1 Artemia sinica
GTATTTTTGCTTAAGATATACATCGCCACTAATGCGCAATACGCATGTTTATGTGGCATGCTGGAGGTCCATGGGGTCCTTTTAGACTTGTTTGTGAGATACGCTTGCATCATTCATATTAGATCTCATCATGGGAAATCGAAGGGGTCTTCCAGAAAAACAATGTATCAATGACTGAAATTTTGCCAGGGCACAAATCTTGCTAGCTGAGCGCTAGAAACATGGATGGTCTGACGTTAGAGGGTTGCCGTAGAAATTATATGATAACTTTCCTATTATTACTACATTTAATGTAATCTCGAGCAATAGCGTTTTTTAGCCTCTTTTATCGCCTAGCCGAAGCCCAGATTCCATCCCATTAATGAGTAGATCTAGATCAAACTCTCCTACTGCGCTTAGGATGGCAGGAATCTGTCCTCCAAAAAGAGTAGACACAGATCAATCTCCCCCCACAGCGCACGGGGTGGATGGTAACAAGAATTTCTCGAAAAAGATTTTCCCCTCCTTTCCGTGTTTTGATATTTTTTTGAGAAATGTACCCTGGGCCAAGAGAAACCATTCAGGGGGGAGTGGAGACTTCCCCGGAGGTGAACAGTGAGCATGTCGGTTTCCTGTTGGATGGAGGCTGGATTACAATAAATGTACGCTTGAATCTCCTCCCCCAAAGATGGTTCCCCCTCCCCTAATGGAGTTCTTTACGTTTCTCTAAAAAACCTATTTTGTGGAATTTTTTTTTATTAATTTTTGTTCGTTTTATATTGACGTAGTCTTTTCAGGGAAAAATAAATAATCCTTTAAATCTTTTCGTTTTTTTAAGAGTTTAAACTTTGGCCTGCTATTTGTATGCTGGAGAAAATCTTCAGCACTTTTAATCTCCTACATACGCTTGAAGCGGGGTGTGCGCTTTGATGACAGAGGGCATGTGCTAGAAACAGGGGTGAGGGGTTAGGATTATTGAAACTTATGTATTATACGGACCAAATTCAAAGTAATCATATAATCTAAAACTGAAATCCTTTAAATCTTGTCAGCCGTCGCCTAGAAACAGGTGACCGCATTGTACAGGTGTGTTGCGTGACGTCAGAGGGCATGTCCTATAAATCCTATAGAAAGCACCTAGCCACCCAAGCGAGTAGTGCTAAGATTGAATATGAAAATCAAGCTTAAAACGAAAAAAAATATTTTACTATTGAAGTACAAATGAAACTTAAAACGAACAGAATTTAAATAAACAATCAATGCAAACAAACAAACAATAGATATTAATCTAAATGAGTAAATAAATCTTAAAACGAGTGAAACTTAAATTGAATATGCAAATCAAGCTTGAAAGGAACAAAAATCACTACAAACAAGAGTTTGGGTATCGCCTCCTTCTCTCACTGTAAAAGTCTAAGACCTACTGCGTCATTGGCGCTTTACTGAAAACTATATGCGTCTTGAACAACATCAAATTGAATATTTGATGTACAATGATATTAATTGTTGAAAGATCCATCACTTCAAGAATTTATTTCACTATAATTTAATTTTTATTTTCAATACTGTAAGAACTGGAAACGAAAATGTTTGTAATATAATTCGTTTTCAGTTAAGCGCCATTGACGCACTAGTGGTTTTTATTTACAGTTAAGGAAGGGGGAAGTATCCAAACTCTCCTTTGTAGTGAAACTATATTCGTCTTGAACAACTTTAGAAATAACTAATAAATTAGAAATAACAACTAATAAGTTCGAACTTTTACTATGATTTTAATGTTTATTTTCAATATTAAGTACAAAAGCAGGGGCGTCGTTTGGGAGGGGCAAGGGGGAGGGCATTTTTCCCTCCCATAATGTGGAGAAAAATCTATTATATAGACCATGCTACTTGAATATCCGGATCTTGACCCCTCTTGCCCCTCCCCCAATGAAAATGCTGTAGATTGGCTCCTGTACAAAAAAAAGATATTTGTAATAAATTGGTTTTCAGTAAAGTGCCAATGACGCAGTAGGTTTTAGACGTTGCCGCCAGAGGGTCTGCAGTGGCTTAGAAGACGTTTGGCTGGCGAAGAAAATAAAACGTGGGAATCAGGGAATTCAAGGAGCTCCTTATTTCACCCAATTAGGAAATGTTCTTGCAAACATAACACGTCGTAATTCCTCAAGAATTCTTCAATTACAGGGCACTTATTAAGAGCATCGCGATGTATATTACAGGAAATGACGCTAATTTCCATGGTTAGGCGTCTCTGCAATCACTTTTTGGTTTTCTGGGCATCTTACGTGATAGAAGGTGTGAGACGACGAATCACAAGCTACACAACCCATCGGCTTTGTACAGGGGTTGTCCTTTGATGGAACGTGTTCAGGACTCGCGCATCGGCCAAAGACAGCTTCATTTGTACACGAAGCGGCTTTATGCCCATTTTTATGGCACTTGTAACACTTGAGAGGCAAAAAAAAGAAGTTTTCACATTTAATCGTTCTATTCCACTCATTGGCGGGCTGTCGATGGCAAGTTTGAGGTCAGCTGCGGTTTCAAATAGAGTTTAAATGCCTGTGCAGTACCGCAACGTTGGACCTCAATTAAGCCCATGAAGAGGGCCTTCAATTCCTCCTCTGTAACATGCCGAGGCACTTGCGTAACGATACCGATGTATGATGGGGCCTTTGCACGGGCTTCTAAGTTTGGACCTGACTTTGCTATTTTTTCGACGATACGTGTGGTGGCCTTTTTGTTCTTAATTAAATAAAAAAACAAGTTTTTTAAACTGAAAGTAAGGAGCGACATTAAAACTTAAAACGAACAGAAATTATTCCGTATATGAAAGGGGCTGTCCCCTCCTCAACGCCTCGCTCTTTACGCTAAAGTTTTTTATTGTTTTAAAAAATAAAGTTGTGAGACAGAGTCAAACTTTAGCGTAAAGAGCGAGGCGTTGAGGAGGGGACAGCCCCTTTCATATACGGAATAATTTCTGTTCGTTTTAAGTTTTAATGTCGCTCCTTACTTTCAGTTTAAAAAACTTGTTTTTTTTATTTAATTTCTGATCGTTTTTTAGTTAATGCAGCTTTTATTTGCATAAAAATTTTACTTTTCTTTTGCTAAATGGATGTCTTTACAAATTAACTTACGTAACTAACTTCTATATTCGTATATTTTTCTTCTGGCAAAAAATACAAAGTTGCAGATTTTTGCAGATATGAGCTTGAAACCTATGTAATAGGGTTTTTTGATACGCTGAATCTGACGGTGTGATTTTCATTAAAATTCTTTCACTTGTAGGGGATGTTTCCCCCCTCTTTAAAAAATCGAGTAAATTTTCTCAGGCTCGTAGCCTTTGATGAGTAATACTAAACTTAATAAAATTTATATATTTAGGATCAGCATTATAAACACATTCTTTTGATACATTTATTGACATCAAAATTTCGTTTTTAAAAGTTTCGATTACTATTGAGCCGTATCGCTTGTTTTTTTATTGTTTTTTTTATTACGTATATGTTATTACTTATATGAAGGGGTTCTCCCCTTAGTCAATACCACGCTCTTTACGTTAAAAGTTAAAAAAAAATTTGATTCACAAACCCCTGAATCAAAAAGGCCGTTTAATTAGAATAGATAGCTCTTTTGAAAGCACTAAAAAAAAAACTGTAGCGTAAAGAGCGAGGTATTGACTTGGGGGAGAACCCCCTCACATACGTTATAATTTCTGTTCGTTTTAAGTTCTAATATTCCTTCTTACATTTCAGTTGAAAAAACTTGTTTTTTTTTATTTAACTTCTGATCGTTTCTTAAATAATGCTTGGAAATCCGGCGCCCCCTTCATAGAAATGTCCCTTACCCCAAAGAAACATCCTCCACGGAAATATTGTCCAGAGTAATCCCCTCCTCTAGCCCCCCCCCCTCCAGAAAAAATCCTTCCTGAAAATGGTTGTATACTTCCCAATAACCAATAAATAGTGCTGGCAAGTCCGGCGCCCCCTTCATGGCAATTTCCCTTCCCCATGAAAACTTCCTTCATGGAAAGATCCTTCCATATAGCCCCCGACCCTCTCCTTCCCCCACCTACCAGAAAAAATCTCCTCTGAAAAAGTCTGTATACTTCCCAATAACCAATACTATATGTTAACATTGAGTAAAGTTCATAACTTTCAGCCCTCCCCCTGGGGGCTTCGAGGGATTAAGTCATCCTAAAAGACATATTTATCATATTTTCGACCATGCTGAACAAAATGGCTATCTCAAAATTTTGATCGGGTGACTTTGGGAAAAAAATGAGCGTGGGAGGGGGCCTAGTTGCCCTCCATTTTTTTTGGTCACTTAAAAAGGGCACTAGAACTTTTAATTTCCGTTCCAATGAGCCCTCCCACGATATTCTAGGACCACTGGGTCGATACGATCACCCCTGGGAAAAAAAAAAAAAAAAAAAACAAACAAATAAACACGCATCCGTGATCTATCTTTTGGCAAAAAATGGAAAATTCCACATTTTTGTAGATAGGAGCTTGAAACCTCTACAGTAGGGTTCTCTGATACGCTGAATATGATGGTGTGATTTTCATTAAGGTTCTATACTTTTTAGGGGGTCTTTCCCCCTTTTTTCGAAAATCAGCCAAATTTTCTCAGGCGCGTAACTTTTGATGGGTAGCACTAAACTTGATGAAAGTTATATATTTGAAATCAGCATTGAAATCTGATTCTTTTGATTAATCTATTGGTATCAAAAACCCGTTTTCTAGAGTTTCGGTTACCATTGAGCCGGGTCGCTCCTTACTTACAGTTCGTTACCACGAACTGTTTGATAAATAGCTTAGTTTCAGTTTTAAAGCGCCTCAGTTCAACAACTTCATCACAGTTATTTTCGCACAATTGGGTAATAAACTCTTTGTGGGATTCGGGAGTTTTTAATTCACATGCAAAGTTTTTCATTACTACTGCAGCGTAGGATAATGGTTGGGAAAGGGGGACGGAGATTTTGAAGTCTGGGTAAGTAGTTGACTGAATGTTTGCTGGCTTTGCGATCCTATAAATCCGTCTACCTTTCTGCACATCTCATTGACACGGGTAATTACAACTGCACTAATTTCGTCTGCAGTTGTAGGAAATTCTTGTGGGTCTACTATCACAAACTTTGGAAGCTTACATTTCTGATCCCTCACCGCCGAGAACATTGTACGACATAGTTCTTCAACGGTATCTTCATCTTTGACTGTCATAAACAACTACTCGTTAGCGGATGTGATTTGATGCAGCAAAATTCGGGCTTCATTTATCCTTTCCTTGTCATAGCAAAGATGAACTTAACTTTAGTGAAAAAAATATAAATGTTTTTACTTTTATAGCTTTAATAAATCAAATAATATAAACATTTTGATTACTAAATATCAGTATATGTATATTAAACTGACAATGCACATTCATTTCTATTTTTTTCAGTAAAGTGCAAATTTTGTTCTGGCCTTTGGGAAGGCATAGGGGTTTTGAGCCCAACTTATGTTTTTTCTGCTCATTTTGAATTTCACTCGGTTAATTATTGTAATTTCTGTTCGTTTTGGGTTTCATTTATTTATCGATGCTGATTTGTGGTAGTTTCACGCTTGGTAGATTATTTGATTTTATTTTTGCTCATTTTTTTTAATGGAGTTCTTTACTTTTCTTTTGAAAAACTTATTTTCTGGAAAAAGTCTTTTTTAATTAATTTCTGTTCGTTTTATATTGACATAGTCTTTTCAGGGAAAAAGAAAATTATACTTCAAATCTTTTCGTTTTTTTAAGATTTTATAGTTTGGCCTGCTATTTGTATGCTGGAGAAAAATTTACAGCAATTGTTAACAACATACACCCTTTTAAAAATCTGGACACAAATAGTAGTGTTTAATTTAGTTTTATACCTCCTCTAGTTGACCTGAAACGGAAAACTTGATACTATTCTTAAAAAAATCTGTTTACTTTCTTTGATAGCTTGGATACAATTACGCTATTTTGATTTGGTTAAATTTTAAGAGCAGAAGTAGCCCCGAAAGTTTGAACATAATACCCTCAGTCGTTCTTGGGATACTGCTGAGATGCCTTATTGGGAATTAGCATTAACACAGTGCATTTTGATTTAATGTTAAGGCAACCTTTAGTTTTTAAACATAATGGGCAAATGGGAGGGTGGGCATGGGAGGGGGATTAGTTGCCCTCCAATCACTTTTGACTATTAAAAAGGGCATCAGCCCTTTCTATTTTCAATCGAATGAACCATTTTCGAAGTTCCCACGACAACTCCTTCGATACGAAGTGCCCTGGTCTAAAAAAAAAAAAATAAATAAATAATCCTGCGATCCGAGTTCAAATCCTGGTGGACGGTTGTTATTATATGTAGCTTACTTATATTACCATTTAGGTTTCTGCTGTAATTCTTTCTTTTCAAAATTAAATTAGTTACTATCGCCTAGAGTTAGTTCTTTGCCACATCGTAATAATTTGTTTTATAATAATAATTAATTTTGTTAATTACAAAAGGTTTCTATATACAGCAATTTCCTTTAAAATGAGCCATTACACAGCTCTTTACTATGACAGCGAACCGTTTGATTTAATACTTAAGTTACTATGGGTTAAAGTTCGTTCCTTATTGTAACACAAGTTCAAATCCTGCAGAAGACAGTTTTTATACATTTGTCTTTTTAAAGTCTAAACAAAACTTCTATTAATATCTACTACATGAGATCCTCTTGACTGACACATTTTATGGTGAACTGTTTCGATCCTTTATGTAAACTTGACTTTAAATATAAATGTACAAGCCTATGCTGTAGTTAAGCTGTCTATGCAAGATAGTATAGGCAAGAGTTCGTTCCTTATTGTAATTATGTAACGAACTGATTGACAATACTGATGGTTAGAGTTCGATCTTTAAGTTATCATATACTGTTAAAATTTTTTCTTATATGAATGTTTTATGGTGTAATGGTTAGCACTTAAGACATTGAATCCAATGATCCGAGTTCAAATCCCGGTGGACGGTTCTTATGAAATGTAGCTTACTTATGCTACAATTTAGGTTTCTGTGGTAATTTTTCTTTTAAAAATTAAATTAGTTACTATCGCCTAGAGTTAGTTCTTAACCATGTCGTAGCAATTAGTTTTATAATAATAATTAATTTTGTTAATTACAAAAGGTTTCTATATACAGCAGTTTCTTTAAAATGAGCCATTACACAGCTCTTTATTATGGCCACGAACTGTTTGATTTAATACTTCAGTTACTATGGGTTCAGTTCGTTCCTTATTGTAAAATTCTTTGAAATAGTAAGAGACTAGCCTCAAACAATCAAGTAGCTAACTAAATCAAATGTATATATTGGGTTTTTATTCCAACGACCGTCTTTTAGTGAAAAATTTTAATATATTGACCTTAAATATAATACCTGTACTAGCCTATACTATAGTTAAGTGGCCTATAAAATTTAGTATAGGCAAGAGGTCGTTCTTTATTATAAACAGGAAAAAGCCTACGGCTTTTTCTTCTTTTAAATAGTAAGAGACGAAACTCAAACAATCAAGTAGCTAACTAAGTCCAATGTGTGGAATGGTTTGTTATTTCAGTGATCGTCTTTTAATGTAAAAATATAAATACTGTAATCTTAACTATAGTGAAGTTGCGTATGCAAGTTAGTATAGGGAAGAGTTCGATCTTTATTATACTATCTGTTGAATTACTAACCTATACTATAAATAAGTGGCGTATAAAATTTAGTATAGGCAAGAGGTCGTTCTTTATTATAAATATTTCTTAACATTGGACGTGATCGTCTCTTACTAGGTTGCTAGCTACCGCTGCAACCCGGATAAACAGGAAAAAGCCTATTGCTTTTTCTTTATTGGAATAGTAAGAGACGACCTGGCTACAAACTATGATTATGGCATCATTGATCAATCTTTAACATGAAATGTTCTTTGCTGTAATGATTTGTTCTTTACTAGGTATCAGCCGTCTCTACAGCCATGATACTGATGGAAATTACATAATCCCTATTTATGTTTCATTTTTAATGGGCTAGGTGTCGTTCTTTAATGTATACAAACAGGAAAAAGCCTACGGCTTTTTCTTCTTTGAAATAGTAAGAGACGCACCTCAAACAATCAAGTAGCTAACTAAGTCCAAATTATGCAATAGTTTGTTATTCCAATGATCGTCTCTTAATGTAATCTTCTTTTAAAGAAGGAAAAGCCAATCGTTTAATATTGATCCCTTACTACAGGTGGATTTGAACCCGCAAACCTCGAATCATGAGGCACACTTTCATCCATTGTGCTGTAGTAAGGTATTCATTGATTTGATTTTTCCACAAATCTGTGTATATACGGATAAATAGATTTTGATAAACGTATTCTAACGGCTATACTAACTTGACTATGCCAGTTAGTATAGCCAAGAGTTATTTTATCATTATAACATTTGAACCTTTTATAATCTATAATGATGTATAATATAAATACTGTAATCTTAACTATAGTGAAGTTGCGTATGCAAGTTAGTATAGGGAAGAGTTCGATCTTTATTATAATATTTTAGCACTGATTTTTTAACTTGCGTGTAGCTTGCTTTGATCTAACCATTATGTATTCATGAATGAGACCATTTACAGTTTTGACGTTTCTTATATAGTAATTATGACGTCACTGCATCAAAAATACAGTTTTTATTGGAAAAATTTATTCTCTTTTAGAAATAATTTATTTTAGTTACAAAAGGTTTTTAACCCAATTAATTTCCTTTAAAATGAGCTATTGAACAACCCTCTACGATGTTCCAGTGCCAAGCTATCTCTGGAGACAAAAAAAGAAAAAAAAAATATCCCGTTTGGGGAGAATAACGTGGTAAAAGTCTATTTTCTTGATTTTCAAGCCAATATATTTCCCTTTCTGTTCAAGCCAAAGGGCGGTAAGTTTCCTTTATGGAGGATTTGGACAAGGCGGTTCTAATGGTGTACTTTTTGTTTTGATCTGACTCTTTTTTTAGGAGCTACGGGTTTTTATATTTCTTAACATTGGAGGTGATCGTCTCTTACTAGGTTGCTAGCTACCGCTGCAACCCGGATAATTTTATTTACTATGAGCTGAAGTTTGTTCTTTACTGTAAATTGTAATTAACAGTTTTTTGGTTTAGTTGATTATTATTTTCAGTTGACTACAGTTCGTTCTTTAATGTAACTTGCAGCTACCCCTGGAACCACCAAATATCAGTTACTCTGGGCAAGAGACCGTTCTTTACTCAATTTGGGTTACACAGACCCAGAAGATATTTTCAATTAGTAACATTTTTGCTTTTTTTTTCTTCTTTATATGCCCAATTAGACAACGAAATTTATACAGGGAGAAAGTAAAACTTTTAAAAAATACGACAATATAGGCGAATTATAAAAAATGCAGGATATCCAACCATCCATAATAAGAGGCGGTAAGTGAAGAGCTGCCTTTGTTAACAGAGATGATTTGTTAACAGAAATGATTTATGATGATTTCTTAAGGAACATAATTAAAATTTCTTAATGTAATAAAAATAATTTGTTTAAATTACAAAAGGTTTTTAACCCCATTAATTTCCTTTAAAATGAACCATTGAACAACTCTCTACGATGTTCTAGTGCCAAGCTGTCTGTTGAATTAATAACCTATACTATAATTAAGTGGCGTATCAAATTTAGTATGGGCAAAAGGTCGTTCTTTATTATAACATTGTAAGATTTTTTTGTTTGATACTGTAATTTTTTTTTAAATGTTGCTCCTTACTTTCAGTTACAAAAATGTGTGTTTTTAATTTAATAAAACACAAAGAGTAGATGTTTCGTTTGCTCTCTTCTTTGCCTGGTTTGTCAATAAAGAAAGATCAGAAGCCTAAACGTTAATCAGACACCGTTTTAAGTTTAAATCATTTTAGGACTCTATTTCTGATCATATAAGTTTTAAAAACAACAACATTTTTTTTCCAACTGTAAGTAATGATCAACATAGAAATTAAAAACAAACA
>CM051260.1:24493408-24728408 GCA_027921565.1 Artemia sinica
TAGGTTGCTAGCTACCGCTGCAACCCGGAGAGAAGAAAAATCAAGCGGAAAGAAAAAATATCCCGTTTGTGGAGAATAACGTGGTAAAAGTCAATTTTCTTGATTTTCAAGCCAATATATTTTCTTTGTTATTCAAGCCAAAGGGCGGTAAGTTTCCTTAATAGGGGTTTTGGACAAGGTGGTTCTAATGGTATACTTTTTGTTTTGATCTGACTCTTTTTTTAGGAGTTAGGGGTTTTATATTTCTTTACATTGGAAGTGATCGTCTCTTACTAGGTTGGTAGCTACCGCTGTAACCCGGATGATTACAAACAGGAAAAAGCCTACGGCTTTTTCTTCTTTGAAATAGTAAGAGACGAACCTCAAACAATCAAGTAGCTAACTAAGTCAAAAGTCTGCAATGATTTGTTATTGCAATGATCGTCCCTTAATATAATTGCTTCTCTGTAATCTTCATCATTATCATACCGTTCCTTACTCTTTTGTTTGGCTGTCTCAATTTTCGCATGTCTATAAACTACATCATTATAATAACGCTGTTTGTCACTATCAATTATTACTTTTCGATACGCCTGGTCGGTTGAATACCTTTTCTTTTTTCTTTTCAAGATGCTATCTCTGTTTTTTTGGTAGTACGGTTTTTTTTTAACTTGCGTGTAGCTTGCTACTACAACATTCTGCCTAAACGGGATATTTTTTTTTTCTTTTTTTCTTTTGTATCCAGAGATAGCTTGGCACTGGAACATCGTACAGGGTTTCCTTTAAAATGAGTCATTAAACAACTCTCTACGATGTTCCAGTGCCAAGCTATCTGTGGAATTACTAACCTATGCTATAATTAAGTAACGTATAAAATTTAGTATAGGCAAGAGGTCGTTCTTTATTATAATCAGCCATCATAATTTCCTTGTCAGATCTAGTTTTAGAGCATTTTTCAATAGTTGTCTCGTACTTTTCAGGACAGTTTGTTCTACTACACAGAGAATTTTTTGCCAAATATTCAGTAGAACTAAACGAACTGTTTAAAACACAGTTAGAAATGCTTTTTTCTTGAGTCGGTGTTCCAGGAATTTGTTCTAAATCATTAGTCTTACAAACACATTTACTAATAACCCTAACAGGCTCGTTTTCGCCATAATTGAAAAACATTGCTTTTCCTTCGCTGTTGATAGGTATGCTTGTATATATGTTTTTATTGCTGCTACATAAACCGCAATTGCTCCTTCCAAAATTAATATACAAATTTTCTAAGAAGTACGCCTCCGTATATTCACTGTGTTGTCTAACATTTTCCATTGCATCTATAAACTGTTCCGCAGTTGCCAATCCATACCTTGGAAGCTTTTCGTTAAACCGACAACATTTCTTTTGGATATTACTATGAAGCTTTGCCAAAGAATTTCTAGCCGACTTTTCAACAGCATCCGCTCTTTCAAAGAGAACTTTAATCTGTAATTTTGAATACTTTTTGTGATCCCGATAAAACATGCGTAAAATGTTTCTCAATTTACAAAGATCAGCCTGCATTTTTGCCATCTTCTTGTATTTCTGAATGTAATTTTTCCCTTTGTCCTTATGCGTTCTTCGGTACAACCTCGCAGAGAATTTAATTTTTTCATTATAGATTTTGTCACCCCAGTAACGCTCCTTGATCTTTTGTTTGGCTGTCTCAATTTTTGCATGTCTATAATCTTCATCATTGTGATAACACATCTTGCTGTTTTGTTTTGCTCTCTCAATTATTACTTCTCGATACGCCTGGTCGGTTGAATACCTTTGTTTTGCTCTCTCAATTATTACTTCTCGATACGCCTGGTCGGTTGAATACCTTTGTTTTGCTCTCTAAATTTTTACTTCTCGATGCGCCTGGTCGGTTGAATACCTTTGTTTTGCTCTCTCAATTATTACTTCTCGATACGCCTGGTCGGTTGAATACCTTTGTTTTGCTCTCTCAATTTTCACTTCTCGATGCGCCTGGTCGGTTGAATACCTTTGCTTTTCTCTTTTCAAGATACTATCTCTGTTGTTTGTGTAGTACTGTTTTTTCAAATTGCGTATAGCTTGCTTCGATCTAACCATTATTCTAATCAAGAATGAGAGAATTTACATCTGTGTCGTTCTTAAGTAGTAATTATGAAGTCACGGCGTAATGATTTTATTGACGTCAAGGCGCAATGATATTATTTCATGACGTCATCAGAAACAACAATATAATTTCGTGTTTTTCTATTCACTTCATAGCTCTAATATAAAGCTACGACATTCATTATTTATCTAGTAGGGTTTCAGACAAGGTAGTTCTAATGATGTACTTTTGTTTTGATCTTACTCTATTTTTAGGACTTTTGTTATATTTCTTAGCATGGGACTGATCGTCTCTTACTAGGTTGCTAGCTACTGCTGCAACCCAAATTCACATATATATTTATTTATGAGAGGCAGCCTGGCCGAGTGGTCCAAGACACCGGTGTTAGCCACCAGTCTCTTCGGAGGCGTGGGTTCAAATCTTACCGCTGGTATACG
Source organism: Artemia sinica (assembly GCA_027921565.1). Taxonomy (NCBI): domain Eukaryota; kingdom Metazoa; phylum Arthropoda; class Branchiopoda; order Anostraca; family Artemiidae; genus Artemia; species Artemia sinica. The sequence continues at coordinate 24,495,932 of CM051260.1, forward strand.
ATTATGTTTGAAAGACTGCAGTGTGAAAAGGCATCAAAAATGCAGTTTTTGGTGGAAAAATTTATTCTCTTTTAGAAATAATTTATTTTAGTTACTATAGATTTTTAACCTAATTAATTTCCTTTAAAATGAGCTATTGAACAACCCTCTACGATGTTCCAGTGCCAAGCTATCTGTGGAAAAGAAAAAGAAAAAAAAAAGAAAAAAATATCCCGTTTGGGGAGAATAACGTGGTTAAAGTCAATTTTCTTGATTTTCAAGCCAATATATTTCCCTTGCTGTTCAAGCCAAGGGACAGAAAGTTTCCTATACAGGGTTTTCGGACAAGGCGGTTCTAATGGTGTAATTTTTGTTTTGATCCGACTCCTTTTTTAGGAACTATGGGTTTTTATATTTCTTAACATTGGACGTGATCGTCTCTTACTAGGTTGCTAGCTACCACTGCAACCCGGATCATATAAAAGTAGCAAAACATTTTTTAAGCCTGATGAAGATTTAAATAATGTGTCAAAAGTAAGGTTGCAAGTCGACGATTCTGTTTTGGCCTTATTATTATTGGTATGGTGAAATAATAATATGCATAAGGCTCTTAAATCATACATTTTTATGGTTCCATATGGTCTAGTGGCTAGGGTAGCTAACTTTCACTTAACAGGCTCGGGTTCGATTCCTGGTGTGGGAAAATTTTTAACTCTATAATCTTCAAACATTTGAACCTTTTATAATTTATAATGATGTATAATATAAATACTGTAATCTTAACTATAGTGAAGTTGCGTATGCAAGTTAGTATAGGGAAGAGTTCGATCTTTATTATAAATTTTTTAGGAACTATGAGTTTTTATATTTCGTAACATTGGACGTGATCGTCTCTTACTAGGTTGCTAGCTACCGCTGCAACCCAGACTAGGTTGCTAGCTACTGCTGCAACCCAGATAATTGACAAACACCATTTATGATGAGCTATATTCGTCCCTTATGTAACTACACCTGGAACCACCATATATCAGTTAGTATGAGAGAGAGATCGTTCTTTACTGTAAATAGTAAGAGACGAAACTCAAACAATCAAGTAGCTAACTAAGTCCAATGTATGGAATCGTTTGTTATTTCAGTGATCGTCTTTTAATGTAAAAAAAAATATATATACTGTAATCTTAACTATAGTAAAGTTGCGTATGCAAGTTAGTATAGGGAAGAGTTTGATCTTTATTATACTGGAAACAAAGAAAAGAGAAAAAAATATCCCGTTAAGGCGGAATGTTGTAGTAGCTGCCACTTTTCTTGATTTTTTAGTACTGATTTTTTAACTTGCGTGTAGCTTGCTTTGATCTAACCATTATGTATTCATGAATGAGACCATTTACAGTTTTGACGTTTCTTATATAGTAATTATGACGTCACTGCATCAAAAATACAGTTTTTATTGGAAAAATTTATTCTCTTTTAGAAATAATTTATTTTAGTTACAAAAGGTTTTTAACCCAATTAATTTCCTTTAAAATGAGCTATTGAACAACCCTCTACGATGTTCCAGTGCCAAGCTATCTCTGGATACAAAAGAAAAAAGAAAAAAATATCCCGTTTGGGGAGAATAACGTGGTAAAAGTCTATTTTCTTGATTTTCAAGCCAATATATTTTCTTTGTTATTCAAGCCAAAGGGCGGTAAGTTTCCTTTATGGAGGATTTGGACAAGGCGGTTCTAATGGTGTACTTTTTGTTTTGATCTGACTTCTCTGTTAGGAACTACGGGTTTTTATATTTCTTAACATTGGACGTGATCGTCTCTTACTAGGTTGCTAGCTACCGCTGCAACCCGGATTTCAAAGAGAATTTTAATCTGTAATTTTGAATACTTTTCGTGATTCCGATAAAACATGCGTAAAATGTTTCTCAATTTACAAAGATCAGCCTGCATTTTTGCCATCTTCTTGTATTTCTGAATGTAATTTTTCCCTCTGTCCTTATGCGTTCTTCGGTACAACCTCGCAGAGAATTTAATTTTTCATTATAGATTTTGTCACCCCAGTAACGCTCCTTGATCTTTTGTTTGGCTGTCTCAATTTTTGCTTCTCGATACACCTGGACGGTTGAATACCTTTGCTTTTGGTTTTTCTTATATTTGATGCGGTAATCTTCATCATTGTGATAACTCTCCTTGATCTTTTGTTTGGCTGTCTCAATTTTTGCATGTCTATAATCTTCATCATTGTGATAACACACCTTGCTGTTTTGTTTTGCTCTCTCAATTATTACTTCTCGATACGCCTGGTCGGTTGAATACCTTTGTTTTGCTCTCTCAATTATTACTTCTCGATACGCCTGGTCGGTTGAATACCTTTGTTTTGCTCTCTCAATTATTACTTCTCGATACGCTTGGTCGGTTGAATACCTTTGTTTTGCTCTCTCAATTATTACTTCTCGATACGCCTGGTCGGTTGAATACCTTTGTTTTGCTCTCTCAATTTTTACTTCTCGATGCGCCTGGTCGGTTGAATATTTTTGCTTTTCTCTTTTCAAGATACTATCTCTGTTGTTTGTGTAGTACTGTTTTTTCAACTTGCGTGCGACTTGCTTGATTGAAACCATTATGTAATTATGAATGAGAACATTTTCATCTTTATAGCTCTTAAGTAGTAATTATGACGTCACAGCGTAATGATTTTGTTGACGTCATAGAGCAATGATATTATTTCATGACGTCTTCAGAAACAACAATATAATTTCATGTTTTTCTATTCACGTCATAGCTCTAATATAAAACTATGATGACATTCATTATTTATCTAGTAGGGTTTCAGACAAGGTAATTCTAATGATGTACTTTTGTTTTGATCTGACTCTATTTTTAGGAGTTTTGTTATATTTCTTAGCATTGGACTGATCATCTCTTACTAGGTTGCTAGCTACTGCTGCAACCCAAATTCACATATATATTTATTTATGAGAGGCAGCCTGGCCGAGTGGTCCAAGGCACTGGTGTTAGCCACCAGTCTCTTCGATGGCGTGGGTTCAAATCTTACCGCTGGTATACGATTATGTTTGAAAGACTGGAGTGTGAAAAGACATCGAAAATGCAGTTTTTGGTGGAAAAATTTATTCTCTTTTAGAAATAATTTATTTTAGTTACAAAAGGTTTTTAACCCAATTAATTTACTTTAAAATGAGCTATTGAACAACCCTCTACGATGTTCCAGTGCCAAGCTATCTGTGGAAAAGAAAAAAAAAAGAAAAAAGAAAAAAAATATCCCGTTTGGGGAGAATAACGTGGTTAAAGTCAATTTTCTTGATTTTCAAGCCAATATATTTCCCTTGCTGTTCAAGCCAAGGGAAATAAAGTTTCCTTTACAGGGGTTTCGGACAAGGCGGTTCTAATGGTGTACTTTTTGTTTTGATCTGACTCCTTTGTTAGGAACTATGGGTTTTTATATTTCTTAACATTGGACGTGATCGTCTCTTACTAGGTTGCTAGCTACCGCTGCAACCCGGACTACTATTACAACCCGGAATGTATTCAAGATTTGAGTTAGTATTAGCGAGAGTTCGTTCTTTATTATACAACACCAAAACGAAGGCTAGCTTGTAAAAAACCGCTCCTTATTGCATACAACGCAGCGGCACTAAAGCCAAATGCAAAAGGAACACATCTGTAGTAGAAACTTTCCGATCTACATTCTGAATAAATTTTCTGATCTTCTTTAGAAAGCTTAGGAAATTGGAATTGTGGTTGTTGAACTTGCTGTGCCATGATTAAATCGCCCCTAAAAGAAGAAAATTTTTATATCCCGTATCAAGTATCAAGAACCTAACAAAAAAATTAAACTAATTTTTAAATTTTCAGGTATTTTTCTAGTCTAAATTAAAAGATTAAAACTATTGTTCAGACACCATAAATATTTTTGCAGTTTATAACTTTAGCGATTCTAAAATAAAAACGAAAATAAAATAAAAATTAATTTTTTCAATTTTTACGTCATGTCGCTCATTAAGTCATAAACCTATTGTGTACTATTATTAGTACACAATAGGTTTTAGATATTACGTCATGTCACTTATTACGTCATATATGGTTATTAGTAGATAATCGGTAAAATATTCGTTCTTTATTATAAAATCAAGCCAAGGGACAGAAAGTTTCCTATACAGGGGTTTCGGACAAGGCGGTTCTAATGATGTACTTTTGTTTTGATCTGACTCCTTTTTTAGGAACTATGGGTTTTTATATTTCTTAACATTGGACGTGATCGTCTCTTACTAGGTTGCTAGCTACCGCTGCAACCCGGATCTCTGTACGATGTTCCAGTGCCATGCTATTTGTTGAATTACTAACCTATACTATAATTAAGTTGTGTATAAAATGTAGTATAGGCAAGAGGTCGTCCTTTATTATAATTTTTATATTTCTTAACATTGGACGTGATCGTCTCTTACTAGGTTGCTAGCTACTGCTGCAACCCGGATAAAACGATCTGATAGACAAAACTGATGGTTAGAGTTTGGTCTTTAAGTTATCATATACTGTTAAAATTCTTTCTTGTATGAACGTTTCTTGGTGTAGTGGTTAGCACCTAAGACTTTGAATCCTGCGATCCGAGTTCAAATCCTGGTGGACGGTTGTTATTATATGTAGCTTACTTATACTACCATTTAGGTTTCTGCTGTAATTCTTTCTTTTAAAAATTAAATTAGTTACTATCGCCTAGAGTTAGTTCTTTACCACATAATAATAATTTGTTTTATAATAATAATTAATTTTGTTAATTACAAAAGGTTTCTATATACAGCAATTTCCTTTAAAATGAGCCATTACACAGCTCTTTACTATGACAACGAACCGTTTGATATAATACTTAAGTTACTATGGGTTAAAGTTCGTTCCTTATTGTAATCTTTTGATGTAAATATAATGACCTTAAATATATTCTTTTAATCTTAAATATATTGACCTTAAATATAACTGTAGTAGCTTATACTATAGTTAAATGGTCTATAAAATTTAGTATAGGCAACAGGTCATTCTTTATTATAATTTCTTGATTTTCAAGCCAATATATTTTCTTTGTTATTCAAGCCAAAGGGTGGTAAGTTTCCTTTATAGGGGTTTCGGACAAGGCGGTTCTAATGGTGTACTTTTTGTTTTGATCTGACTCCTTTGTTAGGAACTATGGGTTTTTATATTTCTTAACATTGGACGTGATCGTCTCTTACTAGGTTGCTAGCTACCGCTGCAACCCGGATCCTTTATGTAATTTATTTAAACTTTACTAACCTATACTATAGTTAAGTGGCCTATAAAATTTAGTATAGGCAAAAGGTCTTTCTTTATTATATTCTTTATTGTAATTTTCCTTTCAAGTGAGACCATATTTTTTCAACGTTTAAAATTATTAAGTACACAATACCCCGTGTCGAGTATCTAAAACCTAGCATAAAAAAAAACTAATTTTTAAATTTTCAGGTATTTATCTGGTTTGAATTACAAAATTAGTATTATTGGTTAGACACCATAAATATTTTTGCAGTTACATAATAAGTTTAGCGATTCTGGACTGAAAACTAAAATAATTGCAATTATAAGACAATAATATGGAGATACGCACTTTACGGGTTACAAACCAAAAAAAGTTTGGTTCCAGGATAGAATAATAACTTTGAACTGAGATGAAAAAAAATTTTCTTCCAGGAGACAAAAAGTAAAACTAATTATAAAATTTTCATGTATTTTTTTGTTTAAATTAAGAACTTACTATTACTGATTAGGCATCATAAATATTTTTGCAGTTTACATAATAATTTTAGCGATTAAGCCAAAAAAGAAAATTTTGGTTCCAGGAGTTTCGGCTACTATTGAGACAAGTAGCTATTATTACTATAGAGTTCATTACCATGAACTGTTTGATTGCTTAAAAATTCAAGTATCTTTGAAAAGACTGGAGTATGAAAATACATCAAAAATGCAATTTTTTTGACAAAATTGACTCTACTTTAAAAAGTATTTTATTTTTAATTACAAAAGGCACTAGATGTTGCAATTGCCTTTAAAATGAGCTATTATACAGCTCTCTATGATTTTCTAGTGCCCAGCTAGCTGAGGAGGAAAAAAAACGGAAAGAAAAAAATATCCCGTTTGTGGAGAATAACGTGGTAAAAGTCAATTTTCTTGATTTTCAAACCAATATATTTTCTTTGTTATTCAAGCCAAAGGGCGGTAAGTTTTCTTTATACAGGATTCGGACAAGGCGGCTCTAATGGTGTACTTATTGTTTTGATCTGACTCTTTTTTTAGGAGTTGGGGGGTTTTATATTTCTTAACATTGGAGGTGATCGTCTCTTACTAGGTTGCTAGCTACCGCTGCAACCCAGATTGCTAGCTACCGCTGCAACCCGGATACTATTGAGACAAGTAGCTATTATTACTATAGATTTCATTACCATGAACTGTCTGATTGCTTCAAAATTCAAATATCTTTGAAAAGAATGCAGTATGAAAATACATCAAAATGCAATTTTTTGACAAAATTGATTCTACTTTAAAAAGTATTTTATTTTTAATTACAAAAGTGACTAGATGTTGCAATTTTCTTTAAAATGAGCTATTATACAGCTCTCTATGATTTTCCAGTGCCCAGCTATTTGAGGAGGAAAATCAAGCGGAAAGAAAAAAATATCCCGTTTATGGAAAATAACTTGGTTGAAGTCAATTTTCTTGATTTTCAAGCCAATATATTTCTTTTTAATTCAAGCCAAAGAGTGATAAGTTTCCTTAATAGGGGTTTTGGACAAGGTGATTCTAATGGTGTAATTTTTGTTTTGATCCGACTCTTTTCTTAGGAGTTAGGGGTTTTTGTATTTCTTAACATTGGACGTGATCGTCTCTTACTAGATTGATAGCTACCGCTGCAACCCGGATTTTTGTTTTGATCTGACTCCTTTTTTAGGAGCTATGGGTTTTTATATTTCTTAACTTTGGACGTGATCGTCTCTTACTAGGTTGCTAGCTACCGCTGCAACCCGGATTAAAAAATTATTACCATATCTTATATGCATCTTTTATTTTATATGTCTTCGATAGTCTAATGGTAAGCATGCGCACTTGATACCTGAGAGAAGGGGTTCGATTCCCCGTCGGGGAGAACTTTTAATATGTTGAATTAAAAGCACTATCTTTTCAATTTAAAATTTAAAAAATAAACTTGTTTATTTACATTCTAGCTAAAATAATGAAGATAATATGAATGAACCACAGGGTTTAGTTTCTTAGGACTTGAGTTCGTTTTTTAACTATAAATACAAACATGAAAAAGCCTACGGCTTTTTCTTCTTTTAAATAGTAAGAGACAAAACTCAAACAATCAAGTAGCTAACTAAATCCAATGTATGGAATGGTTTGTTATTTCAGTGATCGCCTTTTAATGTAAAAACCAATCAAACAGTTCATGGTAATGAACTCTATAGTAAAAATTTAAATAGGCTAGAGGTCGATCTTTACCATACTATAATGCCTTATGTATGATATCCTAATGATCGTCTTTTTGTAATTCTTTATGGTTCCATATGGTCTAGTGGCTAGGATAGTTAACTTTCACTTAACAGGCTCGGGTTCGATTCCCGGTGTGGGAAAATTTTTAACTCTATAATCTTCGAACATTTGAACCTTTTATAATCTATAATGATGTATAATATAAATACTGTAATCTTAACTATAGTGAAGTTGCGTATGCAAGTTAGTATAGGGAAGAGTTCGATCTTTATTATTCTTTACTGTAAAAACTAGCAAAACAGTTTTTAAGTCTGATGAGTGATTTAAGTCTGATGAAGATTTAACTGATGTGTCAAAAGTAAGGTTGCAATTTGACGATTTTGTTTTGGCCTTATTATAATTGGTATGGTTAAATAATAATATGCATATGGTTCTTAAATCATACTTCTTTATGGTCCCATTTGGTCTAGTGGCCACGATAGTTAACTTTCACTTTAGGAGGACCGGGTTCGATTCCCGGTGTGGGAAGATTTTTAACTCTATAATCTTCGAACATTTGAACCTTTTATAATTTATAATGATGTATAATATAAATACTGTAATCTTCACTATAGTGAAGTTGCCTATGCAAGTTAGTATAGGGAAGAGTTCGATCTTTATTATAACTAAATAAAACTTCTATTAGTTAGTACTGTATTAGATTCTCTTTACTGACATCGATCCTTTATGTATTACTAGTTTGCTAGCTACCGCTGCAACCCGGATCTATTTAAATTTATGTATTATTGCTTCAAAATTCAAATATCTTTGAAAAGACTGCAGTATGAAAATACATCAAAAATGTAATTTTTTTGACAAAATTGATTCTACTTTAAAAAGTATTTTATTTTTAAATACAAAAGTGACTAGATGTTGCAATTTCCTTTAAAATGAGCTATTATACAGCTCTCTATGATTTTCCAGTGCCCAGCTAGCTGAGGAGAAAAATCAAGCGGAAAGAAAAAAATATCCCGTTTGTGGAGAATAACGTGGTAAAAGTCTATTTTCTTGATTTTCAAGCCAATATATTTTCTTTGTTATTCAAGCCAAAGGGCGGTAAGTTTCCTTTATAGAGGATTCGGACAAGGCGGTTCTAATGGTGTACTTTTTGTTTTGATCTGACTCTTTTTTTAGGAGTTGGGGGGTTTTATATTTCTTAACATTGGAGGTGATCGTCTCTTACTAGGTTGCTAGCTACCGCTGCAATCCGGATTACAAACAGGAAAAAGCCTACGGCTTTTTCTTCTTTGGAATAGTAAGAGACGAAACTCAAAGAATCAGGCTGCTAACTAAGTCTAATATAAGCAATTGTTTGTTCTTCTAATGATCATCTTTTAATTTGGCGTTTCTTACTAGGTTGCTAGCTACCACTTAAACCCGGATTATGTAATAGGTTGCTAGCTACCGCTGCAACCTAGATATTCTTATTTCTGCTACTATGGGCTAAGGTTCGTTCTTTCATGTTAAACTAGCAAAAAAATTTTTAAGCCTGATGACGATTTAACTAATGTGTCAAAAGTAAGGTTGCAAGTCGACGATTTTGTTTTGACCATATTATAATTGGTATGGTGAAATAATAATATGCATATGGCTCTTAAATCATAGTTCTTTATGGTTCCATATGGTCTTGTGGCTAGGATAGTTAACTTTCACTTAACAGGCTCGGGTTCGATTCCCGGTGTGGGAAAATTTTTAACTCTATAATCTTCGAACATTTGAACCTTTTATAATTTATAATGATGCATAATATAAATACTGTAATCTTAACTATAGTGAAGTTGCGTATGCAAGTTAGTATAGGGAAGAGTTCGATCTTTATTATACTTAGCATTGGACTGATCATCTCTTACTAGGTTGCTAGCTACTGCTGCAACCCAATTCACATATATATTTATTTATGAGAGGCAGCCTGGCCGAGTGGTCCAAGGCACTGGTGTTAGCCACCAGTCTCTTCGGAGGCGTGGGTTCAAATCTTACTGCTGGTATAATGTTTGAAAGACTGGAGTGTGAAAAGACATCGAAAATGCAGTTTTTGGTGGAAAAATTTATTCTCTTTTAGATATAATTTATTTTAGTTACAAAAGGTTTTTAACCCAATTAATTTACTTTAAAATGAGCTATTGAACAACCCTCTACGATGTTCCAGTGCCAAGCTATCTCTGGAAAAGAAAGAAAAAAGAAAAAAATATCCCGTTTGGGGAGAATAACGTGGTAAAAGTCAATTTGCTTGATTTTCAAGCCAATATATTTCCCTTGCTGTTCAAGCCAAGGGACAGAAAGTTTCCTATACAGGGGTTTCGGACAAGGCGGTTCTAATGGTGTACTTTTTGTTTTGATCTGACTCCTTTGTTAGGAACTATGGGTTTTTATATTTCTTAACATTGGACGTGATCGTCTCTTACTAGGTTGCTAGCTACCGCTGCAACCCGGATATGGACTAAGGTTCGTTCTTTCATGTAAAATAATCCAGAATGAGAGAATTTACAGTTTTGACTTCTCCTATATTCTAATTATGACGTCACGGCGTAATGATTTTATTTCATGATGTCATGGCGCAATGGTATTATTTCATGACGTCTTCAGAAACAACAATATAATTTCGTGTTTTTCTATTCACGTCATAGCTCTAATATAAAACTATAATGACATTCATTATTTATCTAGTAGGGTTTCAAACAAGGTAATTCTAATGATGTACTTTTGTTTTGATCTGACTCTATTTTTAGGAGTTTTGGGTTCTTATATTTCTTAGCATTGGACTGATCGTCTCTTACTAGGTTGCTAGCTACTGCTGCAACCCAAATTCACATATATATATTTATTTGAGAGGCAGCCTGGCCGAGTGGTCCAAGCACTGGTGTTAGCCAACAGCCTCTTCGGAGGCGTGGGTTCAAATCTTACCGCTGGTATACGATTATCTTTGAAAGACTGCAGTGTGAAAAGACATCAAAAAAGCAGTTTTTGGTGTAAAATTTATTCTCTCTTAGAAATAATTTATTTTAGTTACTATAGATTTTTAACCCAATTAATTTCCTTTAAAATGAGCTATTGAACAACCCTCTACGATGTTCCAGTGCCAAGCTATCTCTGGATACAAAAAAAAGAAAAAAAGAAAAAATATCCCGTTTGTGGAGAATAACAGTGGTTAAAGTCAATTTTCTTGATTTTCAAGCCAATATATTTCCCTTGCTGTTCAAGCCAAGGGACAGAAAGTTTCCTATACAGGGGTTTTGGACAAGGCGGTTCTAATGGTGTACTTTTTGTTTTGATCTGACTCTATTTTTAGGAGTTTTGGGTTCTTATATTTCTTAGCATTGGACTGATCGTCTCTTACTAGGTTGCTAGCTACCGCTGCAACCCGAATGTTGCTAGCTACCACTGGAACCCGGATAAACTAAATTAGATCCTTTTGACTGACATCGATCTTTTATGTAATGGTCTTTACTAGGGTTCAGCAATCTCTACAGCCATGATACTGATGTAAGTTACGTAATCCCTATTTATGTTTCAGTTAACCTGGGCTAGGTGTCGTTCTTTATCTTAATATAAAACATTGGACGTGATCGTCTCTTACTAGGTTGCTAGCTACCGCTGCAACCCGGATGGTACGATGAAATAATAATATGCATATGGCTCTTAAATCATGCTGTTTTAAAGTCCCATATGGTGTAGTGGATTGGATAGCTGGCCTTCATCTAGAAGGCCCGGGTTCGATTCCCGGTATTGGAAAATTTTTAACTCTATAATCTTCGAACATTAGAAGCTCTGAAGCTTTTATAATTTATAATGAACCACATCGATCCTTTATGTAAGAAAAAAACACATTGTGCCCACATCGTTCTTTACTCAGGCAGTGCTAGCGCGCTGCCTATGATAATAAACTGATTACACACAGGAAAAAGCCTACAGCTTTTTCTTCTTTTAAATAGTAAGAGACGAGTCTCAAATAATCAAGTAGCTAGCTAATTCCAAAGGTATGCAATTTTTTGTTATTCCAATGATCATTTTTTATTGTAACTAGGTTTCAGCCATCTCTACAGCCATGATACTATTGGAAATTACATAATCCCTATTTATGTTTCAGTTAACATGGGCAAGGTGTCGTTCTTTATTGTAATTAGGCATCATGAATATTTTTGCAGTTTACATAATAACTTTAGCGATTAAGCCAAAAAAAGAAAATTTTGGTTCCAGGAGTTTCGGTTGCTATTGAGACAAGTAGATATTATTACTATAGAGTTCATTACCATGAACTGTTTGATTGCTTCAAAATTCAAATATCTTTGAAAATACTGCAGTATGAAATACATCAAAAATGCAATTTTTTTGAAAAAATTGATTCTACTTTAAAAAGTATTTTATTTTTAAATACAAAAGGCACTAGATGTAGCAATTTCCTTTAAAATGAGCTATTATACAGCTCCCTATGATTTTCCAGTGCCCAGCAAGCTGAGGAGAAAGAAAAAGCGGAAAGAAAAAAATATCCCGTTTGTGGAGAATAACGTGGTAAAAGTCAATTTTCTTGATTTTCAAGCCAATATATTTTCTTTGTTATTCAAGCCAAAGGGCGGTAAGTTTCCTTTATAGAGGATTCGGACAAGGCGGTTCTAATGGTGTACTTTTTGTTTTGATCTGACTCTTTTTTTAGGAGTTGGGGGGTTTTATATTTCTTGACATTGGAGGTGATCGTCTCTTACTAGGTTGCTAGCTACCGCTGCAACCCGGATTCCAGGAATTTGTTCTAAATCATTAGTCTTACAACACATTTACTAATAACCCTAACAGGCTCGTTTTCGCCATAATTGAAAAACATTGCTTTTCCTTCGCTGTTGATAGGTATGCTTGTATATATATTTTTATTGCTGCTACATAAACTGCAATTGCTCCTTCCAAAATTAATATACGAATTTTCTAAGAAGTACGCCTCCGTATATTCACTGTGTTGTCGAACATTTTCCATTGCATCTATAAACTGTTCCGCAGTTGCCAATCCATACCTTGGAAGCTTTTCGTTAAACTGACAACATTTCTTTTGGATATTACTATGAAGCTTTGCCAAAGAATTTCTAGCCGACTTTTCAACAGCATCCACTCTTTCAAAGAGAATTTTAATCTGTAATTTTGAATACTTTTTGTGATCCCGATAAAACATGCGTAAAATGTTTCTCAATTTACAAAGATCAGCCTGCATTTTTGCCATCTTCTTGTATTTCTGAATGTAATTTTTCCCTTTGTCCTTATGCGTTCTTCGGTACAACCTCGCAGAGAATTTAATTTTTTCATTATAGATTTTGTCACCCCAGTAACGCTCCTTGATCTTTTGTTTTGCTGTCTCAATTTTTACTTCTCGATACACCTGGACGGTTGAATACCTTTGCTTTTGGTTTTTCTTATATTTGATGCGGTAATCTTCATCATTGTGATAACTCTCCTTGATTTTTTGTTTGGCTGTCTCAATTTTTGCATGTCTATAATCTTCATCATTGTGATAACACATCTTGCTGTTTTGTTTTGCTCTCTCAATTATTACTTCTCGATACGCCTGGTCGGTTGAATACCTTTGTTTTGCTCTCTCAATTATTACTTCTCGATACGCCTGGTCGGTTAAATACCTTTGTTTTGCTCTCTCAATTTTTACTTCTCGATGCGCCTGGTCGGTTGAATACCTTTGCTTTTCTCTTTTCAAGATACTATCTCTGTTGTTTGTGTAGTACTGTTTTTTCAAATTGCGTATAGCTTGCTTCGATCTAACCATTATTCTAATCAAGAATGAGAGAATTTACATCTGTGTCGTTCTTAAGTAGTAATTATGACGTCACGGCGTAATGATTTTATTGACGTCAAGGCGCAATGATATTATTTCATGACGTCATCAGAAACAACAATATAATTTCGTGTTTTTCTATTCACGTCATAGCTCTAATATAAAGCTACGACATTCATTTTTTATCTAGTAGGGTTTCAGACAAGGTAGTTCTAATGATGTACTTTTGTTTTGATCTTACTCTATTTTTAGGAGTTTTTGTTATATTTCTTAGCATGGGACTGATCGTCTTTTACTAGGTTGCTAGCTACTGCTGCAACCCAAATTCACATATATATTTATTTATGAGAGGCAGCCTGGCCGAGTGGTCCAAGACACTGGTGTTAGCCACCAGTCTCTTCGGAGGCGTGGGTTCAAATCTTACCGCTGGTATACGATTATGTTTGAAAGACTGGAGTGTGAAAAGACATCAAAAATGCAGTTTTTGGTGGAAAAATTTATTCTCTTTTAAAAATAATTTATTTTAGTTACTATAGATTTTTAACCCAATTAATTTCCTTTAAAATGAGCTATTGAACAACCCTCTACGATGTTCCAGTGCCAAGCTATCTGTGGAAAAGAAAAAAAAAGAAAAAAGAAAAAAATATCCCGTTTGGGGAGAATAACGTGGTTAAAGTCAATTTTCTTGATTTTCAAGCCAATATATTTCCCTTGCTGTTCAAGCCAAGGGACAGAAAGTTTCCTATACAGGGGTTTCGGACAAAAAGGTTCTAATGGTGTACTTTTTGTTTTGATCTGACTCCTTTGTTAGGAACTATGGGTTTTTATATTTCTTAACATTGGACGTGATCGTCTCTTACTAGGTTACTAGCTATCGCTGCAACCCGGATTTATATTCCTTAAAATTGGACGTGATCGTCTCTTACTAGGTTGCTAGCTACCGCTGCAACCCGGATTTCAATTAATTGTCTTGAGTTCGAATCCCGGTCTGGGAATTATTTTTAAACAAAATTAGATGAAATTAATTAGCTAATTTGACATGACATAGTAGGTAACTAAGGGCAAGAGTTCGTTCTTTACTATAACAACCAGGATGACGTCAGTTACAACTTGGAATTCGTTTTATGCAATATCATTACAAACAGGAAAAAGTCTACGGCTTTTTCTTCTTTGAAATAGTAAGAGACGAACCACAAGTAACTACCCCTGGAATGTAAATTGATTTCCAAGCCAATATATTTCCTTTGTTATTCAAGCCAAGGGACAGAAAGTTAACTATACAGGGGTTTCGGACAAGGCGGTTCTAATGGTGTACTTTTTGTTTTGATCTGACTCTTTTTTTAGGAGTTAGGGGTTTTTATATTTCTTAACATTGGACGTGATCGTCTCTTACTAGGTTGCTAGCTACCGCTGCAACCCGGATTATGCTATAAGAGATCATAAAACAATTAATTAGCTTTCTATATATATCTCATATGGTTTAGTGGTTTAGGGTAGTTGGCTTTCAATTAATTGTCTTGGGTTCGAATCCCGGTTTGGGAATTATTTTTAAACAAAATTAGATGAAATTAATTAGCTAATTTGACATGACATAGTAGGTAACTGGGCAAGAGTTCGTTCTTTACTATAAATATTCAGCCTTCAATAAATCCTATTTATAGTGACGATCCTTTATGTAACTAGCTACCGCTGCAACCCGGATGATGAAGATTTAACTGATGTGTCAAAAGTAAGGTTGCAAGTCGACGATTTTATTTTGGCCTTATTATAATTGGTATGATAAAATAATAACATGCATATGGTTCTTAAATCATACTGTTTCATAGTCCCATATGGTCTAGCGGGTAGGATAGGTGGCTTTCATGTAGCAGGTCCGGGTTCGATTTCCGGTATATCATTTGTAATGAACCACATCGATACTTTGAGTAATCTTTATTATAATTTTTAATATATTGACTTTAAATATAACTGTACTAGCCTATACTATAGTTAAGTGGCCTATAAAATTTAGCATAGACAAGAGGTCGTTCTTTTAATAATGGATAATTATGTATAAAAAGACCTAATTGACAAATCAGTTACTATGAGCGAGAGATCGTTCTTTACTGTAATAATTAGCACTACATTACATCCTCTTGACTGACATCGATCCCTTATGTAATGCCTATATAAGTTATTATAGGCAAGAGTTCGCTCTTTATTATAATTCTAATGATCATCTTTTAATTTGGCGTTTCTTACTAGGTTGCTAGCTACCACTTAAACCTAGATTATGTAATAGGTTGCTAGCTACCGCTGCAACCTAGATATTCTTATTTCTGCTACTATGGGCTAAGGTTCGTTCTTTCATGTAAAACTAGCAAAAAATTTTTTAAGCCTGATGAAGATTTAACTAATAAGTCAAAAGTAAGGTTGCAAGTCGACGATTTTGTTTTGGCCTTATTATAATCTTTACTGTAATCTTAACTATAGTGAAGTTGCCTATGCAAGTTAGTATAGGGAAGAGTTCGATCTTTATTATAATTTCCTTCATTTGGGTTTCAAACAAGGCGGTTTTAATGGTGTACTTTTTGTTTTGATTTGACTCTTTTTTTAGGAGTTAGGGGGTTTTATATTTCTTAACATTGGACGTGATCGTCTCTTATAATTTAACACAATTAATTTCCTTTAAAATGAGCCATTGAACAACTCTCTACGATGATCCAGTGCCAAGCTATCTGTGGAAAAGACAAAAAAGAGAAAGAAAAAAATATGTCGTTTGTGGAAAAAAACTGTCATGTGAAAGAATAAACTAAAACATTGATAACGTAATTAATACTTACTTTTTACTGTTGATGACAGCGCAAGCCATCACAATTTCCTCCAAAAAAGTTTAAAGGATAAAAATTGCCTTTGGCACAAAATTACGTTAAATATTACGAAAGTTTAAGTTTTGTCTGTTTTTGACAAACAAAAAGTTTTGTTCTGTTTTTGCATGGTAGAGCGGTCGCCCTTTTAATTTCCGATGCATTTTTTTTTTTTTTTTTTTTTTTTTTTTTTTTTTTTTTTTTTTTTTTTTGTCTTAATAAAATGAATTTTGTCATTTAGCTTACGGAAAATTATACAAGGAAAATTATATATTTTTAGGTATGTTTATTAGAAATTATGTTTGGTTGATCGTTTATCTCAGAGATCCTCTATAAAGGATTATATTTCATGTATGTTATACCAAGGATTTTAAATTAAGTCAATAAATTGAGTTTTATATTTTCTTATTTCATATGGAGTTATGTACAGACATGTATGTGCAGAAATAAGCATTACGAACTGATAAGATTATTCATGTAATATCATTGCGGGGTGGACTACAGCTTAAAAGTTAGGGTGGAGACATTAAGAAATTTCTCCCATGGAAGAGGTGAAAATCTAACAGGTACTCGAAGAAATGGATATTTTCCTTAAAAGCTCTTAATCAATTTTCTTGATTTTCGAGCCAATATATTTCTATTGCTGTTCAATCCAAGTGACAGAAAATTTCCTATACAGGGGTTTCAGACATGGCAGTTCTAATGGAGTACTTTTTGTTTTGATTTGATCTTTTTCTTAGGAGTTATGGGTTTTTATATATCTTAACATTGGACGTGATCGTCTCTTACTAGGTTGCTAGCTACCGCTGCAACCCGGATATACATGATATAATATTTAGTCAAATAACAGTGTAAGCCTTCGGTAGCTCAGTTGGTAGAGTCGTCGGACGGCAAACGGACGTATGTCGCTGGTTCAAATCCAGGTCGAAGGAATTTTTTACCACCTTTGTTTTCAACTATACTCTGTCTCGTGTTTTAAATTAAAAAACCACAGAAAATCAGGCAACTAAGATATTCAATTACATGCTGTTGTTTGTCATTTACTAATTTTCAGATCGATCCTTTAGGTATAAATTTTAAAAAAGAAACTTGTTTATTTACATTCTAGCTCAAATAATGAAGATAATATGAATGAACCACAGTGTTCAGTTTCTTTGGACTTGAGTTCGTTTTTTAACTATAAATACAAACAGGAAAAAGCCTACGGCTTTTTCTTCTTTTAAATAGTAAGAGACGAAACTCAAACAATCAAGTAGCTAACTAAGTCCAATGTATGGAATGGTTTGTTATTTCATATAAATACTGTAATCTTAACTATAGTGAAGTTGCGTATGCAAGTTAGTATAGGGAAGAGTTTGATCTTTATTATATGAAAATATTTCAAAGAATTGTTTTCAGTAAAGCGCCAATGACGCAGTAGGTTTTAGGCTTCTGCAGTGAGACGATACCCAAACTCTTGTTTGTAGTTATTTTTATTCGATTCAAACTTGATTTGCATATTCAATTTAAGTTTCACTCGTTTTAAGATTTATTTATTCATTTACATTAATATATATTGTATGTTTTGTTCGCATTGATTGTTTATTTAATTTCTGTTCGTTTTAAGTTTCATTTATACTTTGATAGCAAAATATTTGTTTTCGTTTTAAGCTAGATTTTCATATTCAATCTAAGCATTACTCGCTTTAAGATCTATTTATTCATTTATATTATTACTTGTTGTATGTTTTTTGCTATGATTGTTTATTTAATTTCTGTTCGTTTTGGGTTTCATTTATTCTTTAATAGTAATTTCTGGTCATTTTGAGTTTGAATTTTAACAGGTATTTGTATCTCCTGAGGTTAAGTTTAAAATGGCCTTTACTTTTCTTTAAAAAACTTATTTTTCGGAAAGTTTTTTTTAATTAATGTAACTCAATAGCAACCAGGAATGTTTTCAATGCATAACCTTCTGAAATATCAAAATTATGCATTGCCATAATAATCGCTTTTTCTTAAGTTTCAAGTCATAGCGTGGCAAATCAACCATTAAGCAGAAATGAAAATTGTTCGTTCCACCTTGAAAGGATGGGCGCTATGTTTTCAAAGAGCACCCTCCATGAAAAATAATAGAGGAGACGAAAAAGTTAACTGTTCCTCAATCGCATGGGATAATTTTTCGCATATTTTTATCACGTCTTAAACATCATAAACTGAATGGTATATTTATATTAAGACTTTCCTTCGGTTCCGAAGGACTTGAGTTGAACATGGTCTGTGGTAACGATTGACAAATGCTTGAAGATATCGTCGATTGACAAAAATCCAAAAATGCCCTTATACTTCTTCTTCTTCAAATTCTTGGAGTAGGTCTGATCCTCTAAGATTTTTTGAAACTCTCATTTCCACACTACTTACTTCCAATGCGGGGCTACTTGCTACTTCTTCAAGCAAGAGCGGGAGACTTCTTCCAATAGGACATACCCAATAAAATCTTTATTTTTGTTTCTCACAATTATTTCTGGATGCCCTCTGGTCTCAAAATTGATAGAGGGCTTAGTGTTTCCCTTACTTTGATGGCGCCAATGGATTGCGTATTTAAGTGAACATGGCTGGACACTTCGATGTTCCTCATTACTTCTGTTACTGTGTGTTGGTACAGATTTGATGTTATATGCAATATATTTTACTCCATGTAACTGATCTCATGATCATCTTTTGTCAAAGCAATTACAGCTTTAAGCTCCTCTCTTGTCACTTTTACTTGGTGATTTTCAAACCAACATATTTCCCTTGTGTATCAAGCCAAGGAACTGTAAGTTTCCTTTATAGAGGTTTTGGACAAGGCGCTTCTAATAGTCAACTTCTCGGTTTGATCTGACTCTATTTTTATAGTTATGGATTATTATATTTCTTAATATTGGACGTGATCGTCTCTTACTAGGTTGCTGCAAGCTACCGCTGACGTACCCGGATTACAAGGTTGCCAGCTACTGCTGCAACCCAGATTACAAACAGGAAAAAGCCTATGGCTTTTTCTTAGTGGGAATAGTAAGTCACGATCCTAAGTTTGGCACCATACCCCAGATAAGCAACTTTCTAAAAGATGCTTGTATTATCTTAACTTTTAGTTACTATGTGCAGTGGTTCGTTCTTTACTATATTTTTGTTAAAACCCCCAAAATATTACTGCATTTTATATAATAATGAATAATTATATAAAATGAAACCGTATTGACAAACACCATTTATGATAAACTATATCGTTCCTTTATGTAAATACTAGCTACCGCTACAACCCTGTTTCGTTCTTTATTATAACTACCACTGCAAACCGCATTACAAACAGGAAAAAGCCTACGGGTTTTTCTTCTTTGAAATAGTAAGAGACGAACCTCAAAAATCAAGTAGCTAGCTAAGTCCAATGTTTGGAAAGGTTTGTTATTGTAATGATCTTCTTTTAATGTAATTTCGTGAGAAAAATGATTCTATTTTAAAACTAATTTGTTTTTTAAAGGCAAAAGGTTTTTAACCCCATTAATTTTCTTTAAAATGAGCCATTAAACAACTCTCTACGATGTTCCAGTGCCAAGCTATCTGTGGAATTACTAACCTATGCTATAATTAAGTAGCGTATATAAATTTAGTATAGGCAAGAGGTCGTTCTTTATTATAACTTCTTTGAAATAGTAAGAGACTAGCCTTAAGCAATCAAATAGCTAACTAAATCAAATGTATGTAATGGGTTTTTATTCCAATGGTCATCTTTTAATGGAAAATTTTAATATATTGGCCTTAAATATAACTGCACTAGCCTACACTATAGTTAATTGGCCTATAAAATTTAGTAGAGGCAAGAGGTCGTTCTTTATTATAATCTTATATGCGGCAGTTTCCTTTAAAATTAGCCATTACACTCAATATTATGACCACAAACTGTTTGATTTAATACTTAAGTTACTATTGGTTACAGTTCGTTCCTTATTGTAACAATGATAGTTTTTTAATATCTTTTCAACACATTGTAAACAGTAACCTTTGATTACTGTAAGCATCATCTATTTAATGGTTCCTTATAACACTCCAGTTACTATGGACTGAAGATCTTTCTTTAATGTAAGCAGGAAAAAAAGAGAAAAGAAAAAAATATCCCGTTTGGGGAGAATAACGTGGTAAAAGTCTATTTTCTTGATTTTCAAGCCAATATATTTTCTTTGTTATTCAAGCCAAAGGGCGGTAACTTTCCTTTATAGAGGATTCGGACAAGGTGGTTCTAATGGTGTACTTTTTGTTTTGATCTGACTCTTTTTTTAGGAGTTGGGGGGTTTTATATTTCTTAACATTGGAGGTGATCGTCTCTTACTAGGTTGCTAGCTACCGCTGCAACCCGGATTCTCTTTAGAAATAATTTATTTTAGTTACTATAGATTTTTAACCCAATTAATTTCCTTTAAAATGAGCCATTGAACAACTATCTACGATGTTCCAGTGACAAGCTATCTCTGGAAACAAAGAAAAAAAAATATCCCGTTTAGGCAGAATGTTGTAGTAGCTGCCACTTTTCTTGATTTTCAAGCCAATATATTTCCCTTGCTGTTCAAGCCAGGGGACAGAAAGTTTACTATACAGGGTTTTCGGACAAGGCGGTTCTAATGGTGTACTTTTTGTTTTGATCTGACTCCTTTGTTAGGAAACTATGGGTTTTTATATTTCTTAACATTGGACGTGATCGTCTCTTACTAGGTTGCTAGCTACCGCTGCAACCCGGAAAAACATGTACAAAGATGTATTAACCAATTTAATATCATGAACTTGTATATTATTTATATATTTTAAGTCTCTGATAGTACAGTGGTCACTATCGCTGTTAGTCATGCGGAAGACCTGGGTTCGATTCCCCGTCAGAAAATTTTTTTAATATATTGAATTTAAAGTAGTATCTCTTAAATTTACAATTTAAAAAGTAACTCAGTTTCCCTACCTCTTAGCTAAATATAATAACTTTAATATAAATTAATAAAGGCAAGAGGTTGTTCTTTATTATAATTTTTTTCCAGTTAACATTGGCTAGATGTAGTTCTTTATTATATTCAAGCAAATATGTTTCCTTTTACTAACCTATTAAGTGGCGTATAAAATTTAGTATATTATAACTACTGCTGCAACCCAAATTCACATATATATTTATTTATGAGAGGCAGCCTGGCCGAGTGGTCCAAGGCACTGGTGTTAGCCACCAGTCTCTTCGGAGGCGTGGGTTCAAATCTTACCGCTGGTATACGATTATGTTTGAAAGACTGCAGTGTGATTTGGTGGAAAAATTTATTCTCTTTTAGAAGTAATTTATTTTAGTTACTATCGATTTTTAACCCAATTAATTTCCTTTAAAATGAGCTATTGAACAACCCTCTACGATGTTCCAGTGCCAAGCTATCTCTGGATACAAAAAAAAAGAAAAAAAGAAAAAAATATCCCGTTTGTGGAGAATAACGTGGTTAAAGTCAATTTTCTTGATTTTCAAGCCAATATATTTCCCTTGCTCTTCAAGCCAAGGGACAGAAAGTTTCCTATACAGGGGTTTCGGACAAGGCGGTTCTAATGGTGTACTTTTTGTTTTGATCTGACTCCTTTGTTAGGAACTATGGGTTTTTATATTTCTTAACATTGGACGTGATCGTCTCTTACTAGGTTGCTAGCTACCGCTGCAACCCGGATTATTGTTAGGAACTATGGATTTTTATATTTCTTAACATTGGACGTGATCGTCTCTTACTAGGTTGCTAGCTACCGCTGCAACCCGTATTATGACATCATTGACCAATCTTTAACATGAAATGTTCTTTACTGTAATGGTTTGTTCTTTTCTAGGTTCGGCCATCTCTACAGCCATGATACTGATGGAAATTACATAATCCCTATCTATGTTTCAGTTAACATGGGCTAGGTGTCGTTCTTTATTGTAATATGTTTGAAAGACTGCAGTGTGAAGACATCGAAAATGCAGTTTTTGGTGGAAAAATTTATTCTCTTTTAGAAATAATTTATTTTAGTTACAAAAGGTTTTTAACCCAATTAATTTTCTTTAAAATGAGCTATTGAACAACCCTCTACGATGTTCCAGTGCCAAGCTATCTGTGGAAAAGAAAAAAAGAAAAGAGAAAAAAATATCCCGTTTGGGGAGAATAACGTGGTTAAAGTCAATTTTCTTGATTTTCAAGCCAATATATTTCCCTTGCTGTTCAAGCCAAGGGACAGAAAGTTTCCTATACAGGGGTTTCGGACAAGGCGGCTCTAATGGTGTACTTTTTGTTTTGATCTGACTCCTTTGTTAGGAACTATGGGTTTTTATATTTCTTAACATTGGACGTGATCGTCTCTTACTAGGTTGCTAGCTACCGCTGCAACCCGGATTACTATGGACTACAGTTCGGTCTTTAATGTAAATATGCAGTTTTTTGTAAAAAAAAAACTGATTCTATTTTAAAATTAATTTTTTTTAATTACAAAAGGTTTTTAACCCAATTAATTTCCCTTAAAATGAGCCATTGAACAACTCTCTACGATGTTTCAGTGCCAAGCTATCTGTGGAATCACTAACCTATACTATAATTAAGTTGTGTATAAAATTTAGTATAGGAAAGAGGTCGTGTTTTATTATAAAAACGATTTATGGATTTTTGGATTTTTGGGAGTTATGGATTTTTATATTTCTTAACATTGAACGTGATCGTCTCTTACTCGGTTGCTAGCTACCGCTGCAACCCGGGTTTACTATGTGGCGTGATCGTCTCTTACTACGTTGCTAGCTACCGCTGCAACCCGGATAGTGAAATGTTATTCCAATGATCGTATTTTAATGTAGAATCAAATGTAACCTTTTATGACGTCATATATACCACAGACCTCTTTTCTTTTTCCCGTTGCATTAGTTACTATGAGATAGACTTCGGTCCTTACTGTAAAAAATTTTGTATAGGAAATTTCAACTTATGATGATTTCTTAAGAAACATAATTAAAATTTCTCAAGGTACTAAAAACGATTTATTTTAATTAGAAGAAGTTTTAACCCCATGAATTTCCTTTAAAATGAGCCATTGAACAATTTTCTACGATGTTCCAGTACCAATCTATCTGTTGAATTACTAACCTATACTATAAATACGTGGCGTATAAAATTTAGTATAGGCAAGAGGTCGTTCTTTATTATAATGTTGTCGAACATTTTCCATTGCATCTATAAACTGTTCCGCAGTTGCCAATCCATACCTTGGAAGCTTTTCGTTAAACTGACAACATTTCTTTTGGATATTGCCATGAAGCTTTGCCAAAGCATTTCTAGCCGACTTTTCAACAGCATCCGCTCTTTCAAAGAGAATTTTAATCTGTAATTTCGAATACTTTTCGTGATCCCGATAAAACATGCGTAAAATGTTTCTCAATTTACAAAGATCAGCCTGCATTTTTGCCATCTTCTTGTATTTCTGAATGTAATTTTTCCCTTTGTCCTTATGCGTTCTTCGGTACAACCTCGCAGAGAATTAATTTTTTCATTATAGCTTTTGTCACCCCAGTATCTACCCATTATTCTGGTAGCAACTTTTTTCTTATGTTTGTTTCGGTAATCTATATCGTTATCATACCGTTCCTTGCTCTTTTGTTTCGCTGTCTCAATTTTCCCTTCTCGATACCCCTGATCCGTAAGATACCTCTGTTTTGCTCTGTCATATTTCATTTTCTTAAATCCTGGATCACAAGACATCTTAGTAGCAATCCTTACGCGTGCTCGAGCTTTATTGCGTTTGGTGGCATTTTTATCTCTTTTAAATAAACTTTTCTTATATTTCAGGATGTTAGCTTTATTTTTTGTGTAGTAAAGTTTTCTATTAGTAGAAATTTGGATTGTTCTATTTTGATATTGTTTTTGGTTATTCTTTCTTTTTTTCCACTCGCGTGAGACCATATTTTTTTCAAGATTTAAAATTATTAAGCACACAAAATCCCGTGTCGAGTATCTAAAACCTAGCATAAAACAAAACTAATTTTAAAATTTTCAGGTGTTTATCTTGTTTGAATTACAAAATTAGTATTATTGGTTAGACACCATAAATATTTTTGCAGTTTAAATAATAAGTTTAGCGATTCTGGACTGAAAACTAAAATAATTGCAATTATGAGACAATAATATGGAGATATGTACTTTACGGGTTACAGGATACAATAATAAATTTGAACTGAGATGAAAAAAAAATTCTTCCAGGAGACAAAAAGCAAAACTAATTTTAGAATTTTCATGTATTTTTGTTGTTTAAATTAAAAAATTACTATTACTGATTAGGCATCATAAATATTTTTGCAGTTTACATAATAATTTTAGCGATTAAGCCAAAAAAGAAAATTTTGGTTCCAGGAGTTTCGGTTACTATTGAGACAAGTAGCTATTATTACTATAGAGTTCATTACCATGAACTGTTTGATTGCTTCAAAATTTAAATATCTTTGAAAAGACTGCAGCATGAAAATACATCAAAAATGCCATTTTTTTGACAAAATTGATTCTACTTTAAAAAGTATTTTATTTTAAATACAAAAGTGACTAGATGTTGCAATTTCCTTTAAAATGAGCTATTATACAGCTCTCTATGATTTTCCAGTGCCCAGCTAGCTGAGCAGAAAGAAAAAGCGGAAAGAAAAAAATATCCCGTTTGTGGAGAATAACGTGGTAAAAGTCAATTTTCTTGATTTTCAAGCCAATATATTTTCTTTGTTATTCAAGCCAAAGGGAGGTAAGTTTCCTTTATAGAGGATTCGGACAAGGCGGTTCTAATGGTGTACTTTTTGTTTTGATCTGACTCTTTTTTTAGGAGTTGGGGGGTTTTATATTTCTTGACATTGGAGGTGATCGTCTCTTACTAGGTTGCTAGCTACCGCTGCAACCCGGATTACAGATGTAATGGGAAATCTTATACATCACTGTGAATATATGGAGGCATTATTGTCCTTTACTTAGTTTCAGCTTAAATTCGATGATCGAGCCTTTATGTAAATGAGCCATTGAACAGCTCTCTACAATGTCCCAGTGCCAAGCTATCTGTGGAAAAGAAGAAGAAGAAGAAGAAAGAAAGAAAAAATATCCCGTTTGTGGGATATTTTTCTTGGCCGAGTGGTCCAAGGCGCTGGTGTTAGTCACTAGTCTCTTCGAAAATGTGGGTTCAAATCCTACCACTGGTATACGATTATGACGTCATTGATCAATCTTTAATATGAAATATGCGATTTTTCGTAAAAAACTGATTCTATTTTAAAAATACATTGTTTTAAGTACAAAAGGTTTTTAACCCCATTAATTTCCTTTAAAATGAGCCATTGAACAACTCTCTACGATGTTCCAGTGCCAAGCTATCTCTGGAAACAAAGAAAAAAAAAAAGAAAAAAATATCCCGTTTAGGAGGAATGTTGTAGTAGCTGCCACTTTTCTTGATTTTCAAGCCAATATATTTCCCTTTCTGTTCAAGCCAAGGGACAGAAAGTTTCCTATACAGGGGTTTCGGACAAGGCGGTTCTAATGGTGTACTTTTTGTTTTGATATGACTCCTTTTTTAGGAACTATGGGTTTTTATATTTCTTAACATTGGACGTGATCGTCTCTTACTAGGTTGCTAGCTACCGCTGCAACCCGGATTCGATGATCGAGCCTTTATGTAACCCGGATTAAAAATTATTATCATATCTTATATGTAACTTTTATTTTATAAGTCTTCGATAGTCTAATGGTAAGTATGCCCACTTGTTACCTGGGAGAAGGGGGTTCGATTCCCCGTCGGGGAGAACTTTTAATATGTTGAATTAAAAGCACTATCTTTTCAATTTAAAATTTAAAAATGAAACTTGTTTATTTACATTCTAGCTAAAATAATGAAGATAATATGAATGAACCACTGTGTTCAGTTTCTTTGAACTTGAGTTCGTTTTTTAACTATAAATACAAACAGGAAAAAGCCTACGGCTTTTTCTTCTTTTAAATAGTAAGAGACGAAATTCAAACAATCAAGTAGCTAACTAAGTCCAATGTATGGAATGGTTTGTTATTTCAGTGATCGTCTTTTAATGTAAAAATTTCGTAAAAAATAATTAATTAAAAAAAAATTAAGTGCAAAAGGCGCTAGATCTTAGAGAGTTCCTTTAAAATGAGCTATTGAACAACTATCTACAATGTTCCAGTGCCAAGTTATCTCTGGATACAAAGAAAAAAAATATCCCGTTTAGGCAGAATGTTGTAGTAGCTGCCACTTTTCTTGATTTTCAAGAAAATATATTTCCCTTGCTGTTCAAGCCAAGGGACAGAAAGTTTACTATACAGGGGTTTCGGACAAGGCGGTTCTAATGGTGTACTTTTTGGGGTTTATAACCCCATGAATTTCCTTTAAAATGAGCCATTGAACAACTCTCTATGATGTTCCAGTGCCAAGCTATCTGTTGAATTACTAACCTGTACTATAATTAATTGGCGTATAAAATTTAGTATAGGAAAGAGGTCGTTCTTTATTGTAAGCATGTCTATAAACTACATCATTATAATAACGCTGTTTGTCACAATCAATTTTCGCATCTCGATACGCATGGTTGGTTGAATACATTTGCTTTTTTCTTTTCAAGATGCTATCTCTGTTTTTTTAGTAGTACTCTTTTTTTAACTTGCGTGTAGCTTGCTTGATTGAAACCATTATGTAACCATTAGTTGAATTTTTATGTCCCGTGTCAAGTATCAAGAACCTAACAAAAAATTAGACTAATTTTTAAATTTTCAGGTATTTTTTTAGTCTAAATTAAAAGATTAAAACTATTGTTCAGACACCATAAATATTTTTGCAGTTATAACTTTAGCGATTCTGAACTAAAAACGAAAACAAAATAAAAATTAATTTTTTCAATTTTTACGTCACGTCGCTCATTAAGTCATATATGGTTATTAGTACACAATAGGTTTTAGATATTACGTCATGTCACTTATTACGTCATATATGGTTATTAGTAGATAATCGGTAAAATATTCGTTGTTTATTATAATCTTCAAGGAATTGAGCAGCTAACTAAGTTTAATATATACAATGGTATGTTCTTCGAATGATCTCTTTTAATTAGGTTCCTAGCTACCGCTGCGAACCGGAACTATTAAAAAATATTTTATCTTTAATTACAGAAGGAACTAGATGTAGCAAGTTTTACTATTGAGACGAGTCGCTTTTACTATACAACATATAGTTCGTTATCACGAACTGTTTGCTTTGATGTATCTATTGGTACCAAAATTTCGTTCTTTAGAGTTTCGGTTACTATTGAGACAATCGAAATTTTGTTCTTTAAAGTGTCGGTTACTATTGAGACAAGTAGTTACTATTACTATAGATTTCATTACCATGAACTGTTTGATTGCTTCAAAATTCAAATATCTTTGAAAAGACTGCAGTATGAAAATACATCAAAAATGCATTTTTTTTGACAAAATTGATTCTACTTTAAAAAGTGTTTAATTTTTAATTACAAAAGTGACTAGATGTTGCAATTTCCTTTAAAATGAGCTATTATACAGCTCTCTATGATTTTCCAGTGCCCAGCTAGTTGAGGAGAAAAATCAAGCGGAAAGAAAAAAATATCCCGTTTAGGCAGAATGTTGTAGTAGCTGCCATTTTTCTTGATTTTCAAGCCAATATATTTTCTTTGTTATTGAAGCAAAGGGACAAAAAATTAACTATAGGGAAGTTTCAGACAAGGTTGTTCTAATGGTGTAATTTTTGTTTTGATCTGACTCTTTTCTTAGGAGTTAGGGGTTTTTATATTTCTTAACATTGGATGTGATCGTCTCTTACTAGGTTGCTAGCTACCGCTGCAACCCGGATTGCTAGCTACCGCTGCAACCCGGATCAAATCTTACCGCTGGTATACGATTATGTTTGAAAGACTGCAGTGTGAAAAGACATCAAAAATGCAGTTTTTGGTGGAAAAATTTATTCTCTTTTAGAAATAATTTATTTTAGTTACAAAAGGTTTTTAACCCAATTAATTTCCTTTAAAATGAGCTATTGAACAACTCTCTACGATGTTCCAGTGCCAAGCTATCTGTGGAAAAGAAAAAAGAAAAAAGAAAGAAAAAAATATCCCGTTTAGGCAGAATGTTGTAGTAGCTGCCACTTTTCTTGATTTTCAAGCCAATATATTTCCCTTGCTGTTCAAGCCAAGGGACAGAAAGTTTCCTATACAGGGATTTTGGACAAGGCGGTTCTAATGGTGTACTTTTTGTTTTGATCTGACTCCTTTGTTAGAAACTATGGGTTTTTATATTTCTTAACATTGGACGTGATCGTCTCTTACTAGGTTGCTAGCTACCACTGCAACCCGGATGGATTTCATCACCATGAACTGTTTGATTGCTTCAAAATTCAAATATCTTTGAAAAGACTGCAGTATGAAAATACATCAAAAATGCAGTTT
Organism: Artemia sinica; assembly: GCA_027921565.1. Classification (NCBI taxonomy): domain Eukaryota; kingdom Metazoa; phylum Arthropoda; class Branchiopoda; order Anostraca; family Artemiidae; genus Artemia; species Artemia sinica. The sequence goes on from CM051260.1 coordinate 24,524,528, forward strand.
TTTGGACAAAATTGATTCTACTTTAAAAAGTGTTTATTTTTAATTACAAAAGTGACTAGATGTTGCAATTTCCTTTAAAATGAGCTATTATACAGCTCTCTATGATTTTTCAGTGCCCAGCTAGTTGAGGAGAAAAATCAAGCGGAAAGAAAAAAATATCCCGTTTAGGCAGAATGTTGTAGTAGCTGCCATTTTTCTTGATTTTCAAGCCAATATATTTTCTTTGTTATTGAAGCAAAGGGACAGAAAGTTAACTATAGGGAAGTTTCAGACAAGGTGGTTCTAATAGTGTAATTTTTGTTTTGATCTGACTCTTTTCTTAGGAGTCAGGGGTTTTTATATTTCTTAACATTGGATATGATCGTCTCTTACTAGGTTGCTAGCTACCGCTGCAACCCGGATACAAAAGGCACTAGATGTTGCAATTTCCTTTAAAATGAGCTATTATACAGCTCTCTATGATTTTCCAGTGCCCAGCTAGCTGAGGAGAAAAATCAAGCGGAAAGAAAAAAATATCCCGTTTGTGGAGAATAACGTGGTAAAAGTCAATTTTCTTGATTTTCAAGCCAATATATTTTCTTTGTTATTCAAGCCAAAGGGTGGTAAGTTTCTTTTATAGAGGATTCGGATAAGGCGGTTCTAATGGTGAACTTTTTGTTTTGATCTGACTCTTTTTTTAGGAGTTAGGGGTTTTTATATTTCTTAACATTGGACGTGATCGTCTCTTACTAGGTTGCTAGCTACCGCTGCAACGCGGATTCCATCTCTCCATCACGGGACTGAAGTCTGTCTATAAATTGACGAGTATTTTGATTTGGTTTCACAGTCCGCAACATATGACCGACGCTATTACACATGTAAGAGAATTCTTGCAATTGGAAGCTGTGAAAAAGAAACTGTTTGTCAAGACGAAACTTAGTATGTCTGCTAAGAAGCCTTGATTTAAAATATTCTGCATTCCTAATCCGAAATGGTCTTGCCTTGTCACGCAAGCCATATTTGCCTTTCGGGAAAAGATTTGGAAACACTTTTAGATCAAGTTATTCCTGAAATAAGTCTTCGCTCTCACCTTTTAGTTTCTTGATTTGAAATTGGTCAGTACCAAGATCTTTCATCTGCTTAAAATCTTCAATGAAGTCTTTTGGAACCGCTGAATTGAGAGGCTGGACAGAAAAATGTTCAACCAATGTAGATTTTGCACTTTCTGTCAGTTTCTGAAGGATTGCAGCTTCCGGTATTTCAGGTAAATTATCAACACCAACCGCTTTTTCAGCAAGACGTGCTTCAAGTATTTTATTTAAATCTTCTAGGGTGTATGCACGTATTGTTTTATAGAGACGGTTGTTCTCTCTTAACCACAACAGTGCTCCATGGACTTTTCTCAGATCTATTAGTGCAGTCCAAACATTCTTGTTGTAAGTAGGCTGACCATTGACAATGACTACAAAAGTATCAATGTTAAGAAGTTTTTTAGGCTGAATATCTGCATTTGCTTGCACATCAACAGGTGATATACTATTCTCCCCTTAAGAGCGTCAACAAAATCTGTTCTAGGTCTCTTCAATGCAGTTACCTGCCCTTATGTGACGATCGTAAGACAAGGCATTACAAATCGAATCATTCCCATTTCAAAATTATTTAAACACTTTATACATTCCGGTGTACAGTCTATATGAAGGTTATTTAATACTGATCGGACATTCTCCTGACTTTTCAACATTTTCCCAGCACAGTAATCACAGACAGAGAATAAATCTATGACATCCTCTTTCCAACCTGTACAATGAATTAGCTGTTCTCTGTCATCTTTGGGTATGTCCTGTTGTAGGTGTTCTAAAATTGTGGCCATCATTACATCAAAACCTTTCTTATTTGAAAGGGATCTTAGACTCTTCAATTGGTATTTTGTCTTTATCTGCTCACAACTGTCACAATGCATTGTGGGGTATACATCCCTGATGTTAGCTACCTTATCAAGGCTCTCACCAAATAATTTTATTATTGTATTTTCATCCACTGAAACTCTAATATTGCTATCACCGTAAATGAAGTCTTGACTATTATTACGACAGAGTCTACTTGACGCTTCTTCTATAAAATGACTTAGTTCCTTGTACGAGCCCTCGACTTTTAGTAGATTAATATGTTGTATAATCTTACATTTTGATACTGCCTTATATACGCTATTAATGAAACAGTTCAAGACAGGAAAATGTGGAGCTAGTGCCCTTAGAGAACGCAAATAGCTCTGACATCCCTCATTTGAGCTACAGTGTAACGAATGCCCATGCTTTCTTGTGTCCCTGTAATTGATTTCACAATAATCCAAGCCGCCAAGGTAGAAATTAACCACTTTGTCAGTTGAAAATTTTAATGCTATATTATTTTCAAGGATATCAAAAAGAATTTGACATAATTCAATATCCGTCGGATAGAGCTTGCAGATACCAGGGTGACATTGCCAAGTAACCTGCTGCCCAATTTATGGTTTTGAATGTTTACTCAGATTGTTTGGGTGTCCTTGATCGCTCCTTGATCTTTTGTTTGGGTGTCTCAATTTTTACTTCTCGATACACCTGGACGGTTGAATACCTTTGATTTGGTTTTTCTTATATTTGATGCGGTAATCTTCATCATTGTGATAACTATCCTTGAACTTTTGTTTGGCTGTCTCAATTTTTGCATGTATATAATCTTCATCATTGAGATAACACATCTTGCTGTTTTGTTTTGCTCTCTCAATTATTACTTCTCGATACGCCTGGTCGGTTGAATACCTTTGCTTTTTTCTTTTCAAGTTACTATCTCTGTTGTTTGTGTAGTACTGTTTTTTCAACTTGCGTATAGCTTGCTTGATTGAAACCATTATGTAATTATGAATGAGAACATTTACAGTTCTGACGCTTCTTATATAGTAATTATGACGTCACGGCTTAATGATTTTATTGACGTCATAGCGCAATGATATTATTTCATGACGTCTTCAGAAACAACAATATATTTTCGTGTCTTTCTATTCACATCATAGCTCTAATATAAAACTATGACGACATTCAATATTTATCTAGTAGGGTTTCAGACAAGGTAATTCTAATGATGTACTTTTCTTTTGATTTGACTCTATTTTTAGGAGTTTTTTTTATATTTCTTAGCATTGGACTGATCGTCTCTTACTAGATTGCTAGCTACTGCCGCAACCCAGATTCACATATATATTTATTTATGAGAGGCAACCTGACCGAGTGGTCCAAGGCACTGGTGTTAGCCACCAGTCTCTTCGGAGGCGTGGGTTCAAATCTTACCGCTGGTATACGATTATTTTTGAAAGACTGCAGTGTGAAAAGACATCTAAAATGCAGTTTTTGGTGGAAAAATTTATTCTCTTTTAGAAATAATTTATTTTAGTTACAAAAGGTTTTTAACCCAATTAATTTCCTTTAAAATGAGCTATTGAAACCCTCTACGAAACCCTCTACGATGTTCCAGTGCCAAGCTATCTCTGGATACAAAAGAAAAGAGAAAAAAATATCCCGTTTGTGGAGAATAACGTGGTAAAAGTCAATTTGCTTGATTTTCAAGCCAATATATTTTCTTTGTTATTAAAGCCAAAGGGCGGTAAGTTTCCTTTATAGAGGTTTCGGACAAGGCGGTTCTAATGGTGTACTTTTTGTTTTGATCTGACTCCTCTGTTAGAAACTATGGGTTTTTATATTTCTTAACATTGGACGTGATCGTCTCTTACTAGGTTGCTAGCTACCGCTGCAACCCGGATTGCTAGCTACCGCTGCAACCCGGATCACGGCGTAATGATTTTATTTCATGATGACGTCATAGCGCAATGATATTATTTCATGACGTCTTCAGAAACAACAATATAATTTCGTGTTTTTCTATTCACGTCATAGCTCTAATATAAAACTATGACGACATTCATTATCTATCTAGTAGGGTTTCAGACAAGGTAATTCTAATGATGTACTTTTGTTGTGATTTGACTGTATTTTTAGGAGTTTTGTTATATTTCTTATCATTTGACTGATCGTCTCTTACTAGATTGCTAGCTACGGCTGCAACCCAGATTCACATATATAGTTATTTATGAGAGGCAGCCTGGCCGAGTGGTCCAAGGCACTGGTGTTAGCCACCAGTCTCTTCGGAGGCGTGGGTTCCAATTTTACCGCTGGTATACGATTATGTTTGAAAGACTGCAGTGTGAAAAGACATCAAAAATGCAGTTTTTGGTGGAAAAATTTATTCTCTTTTAGAAATAATTTATTTTAGTTACAAAAGGTTTTTAACCCAATTAATTTCCTTTAAAATGAGCTATTGAACAACCCTCTACGATGTTCCAGTGCCAAGCTATCTGTGGAAAAGAAAAAAAGAAAGAAAAAAATATCCCGTTTAGGCAGAATGTTGTAGTAGCTGCCACTTTTCATGATTTTCAAGCCAATATATTTCCCTTGCTGTTCAAGCCAAGGGACAGAAAGTTTCCTATACAGGGCTTTCGGACAAGGCGGTTCTAATGGTGTACTTTTTGTTTTGATCTGACTCCTTTGTTAGGAACTATGGGTTTTTATATTTCTTAACATTGGACGTGATCGTCTCTTACTAGGTTGCTAGCTACCGCTGCAACCCGGATAATAGCTACTTGTCTCAATAGTAACCGAAACTCTTGGAACCAAAATTTTTTTTTTTGGCTTAATCGCTAAAATTATTATGTAAACTGCAAAAATATCTATGATGCCTAATCAGTAATAGTAATTTCTTAATTTAAACAACAAAAATACATGAAAATTTTATAATTAGTTTTACTTTTTGTCTCCTGGAAGAAAATTTTTTTTCATCTCAGTTCAAAGTTATTATTGTATCCTGGAACCAAACTTTTTTTGGTTTGTAACCCGTAAAGTACGTATCTCCATATTATTGTCTTATAATTGCAATTATTTTAGTTTTCAGTCCAGAATCGCTAAACTTATTATGTAAACTGCAAAAATATTTATGGTGTCTAACCAATAATACTAATTTTGTAATTCAAACAAGATAAATACCTGAAAATTTAAAAATTAGTTTTTTTATGCTAGGTTTTAGATACTCGACACGGGGTATTGTGTACTTAATAATTTTAAAACTTGAAAAAATATGGTCTCACGCGAGTGGAAAAAAAGAAAGAATAACCAAAAAAACTATCAAAATAGAGCAATCCAAATTTCTACTAATAGAAAACTTTACTACACAAAAAATAAAGCTAACATCCTGAAATATAGGAAAAGTTTATTTAAAAGAGATAAAAATGGCACCGAACGCAATAAAGCTCGAGAACACGTAAGGATTGCTACTAAGATGTCTTGTGATCCAGAATTTAAGAAGATGAAATATGACAGAGCAAAACAGAGGTATGTTACGGATCAGGGGTATCGAGAAGGGAAAATTGAGACAGTCAAACAAAAGAGCAAGGAACGGTATGATAACGATATAGATTACCGAAACAAACATAAGAAAAAAGTTGCTACCAGAATAATGGGTAGATACTGGGGTGACAAAAGCTATAATGAAAAAATTAAATTCTCTGCGAGGTTGTACCGAAGAACGCATAAGGACAAAGGGAAAAATTACATTCAGAAATACAAGAAGATGGCAAAAATGCAGGCTGATCTTTGTAAATTGAGAAACATTTTACGCATGTTTTATCGGGTTCACGAAAAGTATTCAAAATTACAGATTAAAATTCTCTTTGAAAGAGCGGATGCTGTTGAAAAGTCGGCTGGAAATGCTTTGGCAAAGCTTCATAGCAATATCCAAAAGAAATGTTGTCAGTTTAATGAAAAGCTTCCAAGGTATGGACTGGCAACTGCGGAACAGTTTAAAGATACAATGGAAAATGTTCGACAACACAGTGAATATACAGAGGCGTACTTCTTAGAAAGTTTGTATATTAATTTTGGAAGGAGCAATTGCAGTTTATGTAGCAGCAATAAAAATATATATATACAATCATACCTATCAACAGCGAAGGAAAAGCAATGTTTTTCAATTATGACGAAAACGAGCCTGTTAGGGTTATTAGTATATGTGTTTGTAAGACTAATGATTTAGAACAAATTCCTGGAACACCGACTCAAGAAAAAAGTATTTCTAACTGTGTTTTAAACAGTTCTTTTAGTTCTACTGAATATTTGGCAAAATTACTATATAAGAAGCGTCAGAACTGTAAATGTTCTCATTCATAATTAGATAATGGTTAGATCAAAGCAAGCTATACGCAAGTTAAAAAAAACAGTACTACACAAACAACAGAGATAATATCTTGAAAAGAAAAAAGCAAAGGTATTCAACCGACCAGGCGTATCGAGAAGTAATAATTGAGAGAGCAAAACAAAACAGCAAGATGTGTTATCACAATGATGAAGATTATAGACATGCAAAAATTGAGACAGCCAAACAAAAGATCAAGGAACGGTATGGTAATGATGAAGATTACCGAATCGAATATAAGAAAAAAGAAAAGCAAAGGTATTCAACCGTCCAGGTGTATCGAGAAGTAAAAATTGAGACAGCCAAACAAAAGATCAAGGAGCGTTATCAAAATGATAAACTTTATAGAGAAGCAACAATTGAGCAGGCTAGACAAAAGATCAAGGAGCGTTATCACAATAATGAAGGTTACCGACAAATATATAAGAAAAAAGTTGCTACCAGAATAATGGGTAGATACTGGGGTGACAAAAGCTATAATGAAAAAATTAAATTCTCTGCGAGGTTGTACTGAAGAACACATAAGGACAAAGGGAAAAATTACATTCAGAAATACAAGAAGATGGCAAAAATGCAGGCTGATCTTTGTAAATTGAGAAACATTTTACGCATGTTTTACTAGGATCACTAATTATAGTATAGGTTAGTAATTCAACAGATAGCTAGGCACTGGAACGTCGTAGAGAGTTGTTCAATGGCTCATTTTAAATGAAATTAATGGGGTTAAAAACATTTTGTAATTAAAACAAATTATTTTTATTACATTAAGAAATTTTAATTATATTCCTTAAGAAAACATCATAAGTAAAAATTTCCCATACGGAAATTGAACTCAAGCCAACTGGGTGAGAGCTATCCCAACCTCTAGAAAATATAGGATATATTAAAATATCCGATTAATGAAGTTTATGTTAAAGAACAAATCATAAACCTAGTTATCTGTCGGATTATTTGAGGATCGTCTCTTACTATTCAAAAAAAGAAAAAGCCGTAGGCTTTTTCCTGTTTGTAATTTATAATCTGGGTTCAAGCAGTAGTTATCCGGGTTGCAGCAGTAGCTAGCAACCTAGTAAGAGACGATCACGTCCAATGTTAAGAAATGTAAAAACCCTTAGCTCCTAAAGGAGTCAGATCAAAACAAAAAGTATACCATTAGAACCGCCTTGTCCGAAACCCCTGTATAGGAAACTTTCTGTCCCTTGGCTTGAACAGCAAGGGAAATATATTGGCTTGAAAATCAAGAAAAGTGGCAGCTACTACAACATTCTGCCTAAACGGGATATCCGGGTTGCAGCGGTAGCTAGCAACCTAGTAAGAGACGATCACGTCCAATGTTAAAAAATATAAAAACCCATAGTTCTTAAAAAAAGAGTCAGATCAAAACAAAAAGTACACCATTAGAACCGCCTTGTCCGAAACCCATGCATAGTAAAATTTCTGTCCCTTGGCTTGAACAGCAAGGGAAATATATTGGCTTGAAAATCAAGAAAAGTGGCAGCTACTACAACATTCTGCCTAAACGGGATATTTTTTTCTTTTTTTTCTTTTTTTGTATCCAGAGATAGCTTGGCACTGGAACATCGTAGAGGGTTGTTCAATAGCTCATTTTGAAGGAAATGTATTGGGTTAAAAATCTATAGTAACTAAAATAAATTATTTCTAAAAGAGAATAAATTTTTCCACCAAAAACTGCATTTTGATGTCTTTTCACACTGCAGTCTTTCAAACATAATCGTATACCAGCGGTAAGATTTGAACCCACGCCTCTGAAGAGACTGGTGGCTAACACCAGTGCCTTGGACCACTCGGCCAGGCTGCCTTTCATAAATAAATATATATGTCAATTTGGGTTGCAGCAGTAGCTAGCAACCTAGTAAGAGACGATCAGTCCAATGCTAAGAAATATAAAAACCCAAAACTCCTAAAAATATTACATAAAGGACCGACATAACTTATCAAAAATGGTGTTTGTCAATTATTATTAGAGTAAAGAACATCCGGGGTGCAGCGGTAGCTAGCAACCTAGTAAGAGACGACCACGTCCAATGTTAAGAAATATAAAAATTCATAAGTCCTAAAAAAAATATAATAAGAAACTAAAATAATAAAGATCAAACTCTTCCCTATACTAACTTGCATACGCAACTTAACTATAGTTAAGATTATAGTATTTATATTTGTATATTTAAAGACGATCACTGAAATAGCAAACCATTCCATACATTGGACTTAGTTAGCTACTTGATTGTTTGAGTTTCGTCTCTTTTACAATAAAGAACGACCTCTTACCTATGCTAAATATTATACGCCACTTAACTATAGTATAGTCCGGGTTGCAGCGGTAGCTAGCAACCTAGTAAGAGACGATCACGTCCAATGTTAAGAAATATAAAAACCCATAGTTCCTAAAAAAGGAGTCAGATCAAAACAAAAAGCACACCATTAGAACCGCCTTGTCCGAAATTTATAATAAAGATCGAACTCTTCCCTATACTAACTTGCATACGCAACTTCACTATAGTTAAGATTACAGTATTTATATTATACAACATTATAAATTACAAAAGGTTCAAATGTTCGAAGATTATAGAGTTAAAAATTTTCCCACACCAGGAATCGAACCCGAGCCTGTTAAGTGAAAGTTAGCTACCCTAGCCACTAGACCATATGGAACCATAAAAATGTACCAAATCAAAATACTCGTCAATTTATAGACAGACTTCAGTCCCGTGATGGAGAGATGGAATCCGCGTTGCAGCGGTAGCTAGCAACCTAGTAAGAGACGATCACCTCCAATGTTAAGAAATATAAAACCCCCCAACTCCTAAAAAAGAGTCAGATCAAAACAAAAAGTACACCATTAGAACCGCCTTGTCTGAATCCTCTATAAAGGAAACTTACCGCCCTTTGGCTTGAATAACAAAGAAAATATATTGGCTTGAAAATCAAGAAAATTGACTTTTACCACGTTATTCTCCACAAACGGGATATTTTTTTCTTTCCGCTTTTTTTTCCTGCTCAGCTAGCTGGGCACTGGAAAATCATAGAGAGCTGTATAATAGCTCATTTTAAAGGAAATTGCAACATCTAGTCACTTTTGTAATTGAAAATAAAATACTTTTTAAAGTAGAATCAATTTTGTCAAAAAATTTGCATTTTTGATGTATTTTCATACTGCAGTCTTTTCAAAGATATTTGAATTTTGAAGCAATCAAACAGTTCATGGTAATGAACTCTATGGTAATAATAGCTACTTGTCTCAATAGTAACCGAAACTCCTGGAACCAAAATTTTCTTTTTTGGCTTAATCGCTAAAATTATTGTGTAAACTGCAAAAATATTTATGATGCCTAATCAGTAATAGTAAGTTCTTAATTTAAACAACAAAAATACATGAAAATTTTATAATTAGTTTTACTTTTTGTCTCCTGGAAGAAAAATTTTTTTCATCTCAGTTCAAAGTTATTATTGTATCCTGGAACCAAACTTTTTTTGGTTTGTAACCCGTAAGCCATATTATTGTCTTATAATTGCAATTTTTTTAGTTTTCAGTCCAGAATCACTAAACTTATTATTTAAACTGCAAAAATATTTATGGTGTCTAACCAATAATACTAATTTTGTAATTCAAACAAGATAAATACCTGAAAATTTAAAAATTAGTTTTTTTATGCTAGGTTTTAGATACTCGACACGGGGTATTGTGTACTTAATAATTTTAAACCTTGAAAAAATATGGTCTCACGCGAGTGGAAAAAAAGAAAGAATAACCAAAACAATATCAAAATAGCAATCCAAATTTCTACTAATAAAAAACTTTACTACACAAAAAATAAAGCTAACATCCTGAAATATCAGAAAAGTTTATTTAAAAGAGATAAAAATGCCACCGAACGCAATAAAGCTCGAGCACGCGTAAGGATTGCTACTAAGATGTCTTGTGATCCAGGATTTAAGAAAATGAAATATGACAGAGCAAAACAGAGGTATCTTACGGATCAGGGGTATCGAGAAGGGAAAATTGAGACAGCCAAACAAAGAGCAAGGAACGGTATGATAACGATATAGATTACCGAAACAAACATAAGAAAAAAGTTGCTACCAGAATAATGGGTAGATACTGGGGTGATCCGGGTTGCAGCGGTAGCTAGCAACCTAGTAAGAGACGATCACCTCCAATGTTAAGAAATATAAAAACCCGTAGCTCCTAAAAAAGGAGTCAGATCAAAACAAAAAGTACACCATTAGAACCGCCTTGTCCAAATCCTCCATAAAGGAAACTTACCTCCCTTTGGCTTGAATAACAAAGAAAATATATTGGCTTGAAAATCAAGAAAATTGACTTTTACCACGTTATTCTCCACAAACGGGATATTTTTTTCTTTTTTTCTTTTTTTTTTCTTTTTTTGTATCCAGAGATAGCTTGGCACTGGAACATCGTAGAGGGTTGTTCAATAGCTCATTTTAAAGGAAATTAATTGGGTTAAAAATCTATAGTAACTAAAATAAATTATTTTTAAAAGAGAATAAATTTTTTCAATAAAAACTGTATTTTTGATGCAGTGACGTCATAATTACTATATAAGAAACGTCAAAACTGCAAAAGGTCTCATTCATGAATACATTTATAATAAAGAACGACCTCTTGCCTATACTAAATTTTATAGGCCACTTAACTATAGTAGCATAAAGGATTTTATAATAAAGAACATCCGGGTTGCAGCGGGAGCTAGCAACCTAATAAGAGACGATCGAGTCCAATGCTAAGAAATAAATTATAATAAAGATCGAACTCTTCCCTATACTAACTTGCATACGCAACTTCACTATAGTTAAGATTACAGTATTTATATTATACATCATTATAGATTATAAAAGGTTCAAATGTTCGAAGATTATAGAGTTAAAAATTTTCCCACCCCGGGAATCGAACCCGAGCCTGTTTATCCGGGTTGCAGCGGTAGCTAGCAACCTAGTAAGAGACGATCACGTCCAATGTTAAGAAATATAAAAACCCATAGCTCCTAAAAAAAGAGTCAGATCAAAACAAAAAGTACACCATTAGTATCGCCTTGTCCAAAATTCCTATAAGGGAAACTTACCGCCATTTGGCTTGAATAACAAAGAATATATATTGGCTTGAAAATCAAGAAAATTGACTTTTACCACGTTATTCTCCACAAAGGGGATATTTTTTTCTTTCTTCTTCTTTTCCACAGATAGCTTGGCACTGGAACATCGTAGAGAGTTGTTCCATGGCTCATTTTAAAGGAAATTAATTGGGTTAAAAACCTTTTGTACTTAAAACAATGTATTTTTAAAATAGAATCAGTTTTTTACGAAAATCACATATTTCATATTAAAGATTGATCAATGACGTCATAATCGTATACCAGTGGTAGGATTTGAACCCACATTTCTGAAGAGACTAGTGACTAACACCAGCGCCTTGGACCACTCGGCCAAGAAAAATATCCCACAAACGGGATATTTTTTCTTTCTTTCTTCTTCTTCTTCTTCTTTTCCACAGATAGCTTGGCACTGGGACATTGTAGAGAGTTGTTCAATGGCTCATTTTAAAGGAAATCTCTAGATCTAGTGCTATTTTTACTTAATTTTCTTTTAAATTAATTATTTTTTACAGAAAACTTAATTTTTTATTATAATAAAGAACGAACTCTATTATTATAATAAAGAACGAATATTTTACCGATTATCTACTAATAACCATATATGACGCAATAAGTGAAATGATGTAATATCTAAAACCTATTTTTTACTAATGACCATATATGACTTAATGAGTGACGTGACGTAAAAATTGAAAAAATTAATTTTTTTTATTTTCGTTTTTAGTTCAGAATCGCTAAAGTTATAAACTGCAAAAATATTTATGGTGTCTGAACAATAGTTTTAATCTTTTAATTTAGACTAGAAAAATACCTAAAAATTTAAAATTTAGTTTAATTTTTTGTTAGGTTCTTGATACTTGATACGTGACATAAACATTTAACTAACGGTTACATAATGGTTTCAATCAAGCAAGCTACACGCAAATTAAAAAAACAGTACTACCAAAAAAACAGAAATAGCATCTTGAAAAGAGAAAAGCACAGGTATTCAACCGACCAGGCGTACCGAGATGCAAAAATTGATAGTGACAAACAGCGTTATTATAATGATGTAGTTTATAGACAAGTGAAAATTGATAGTGACAAACAGCGTTATTATGATGATGAAGTTTATAGACATGCAACAATTGAGAAAGCCAAACAAAAGAGCAAGGAACTGTATGTTAACGATATAGATTACCGAAACAAACATAAGAAAAAAGTTGCTACCAGAATAATGGGTAGATACTGGGGTGACAAAAGCTATAATGAAAAAATTAAATTCTCTGCGAGGTTGTACCAAAGAACACATAAGGACAAAGGGAAAAATTACATTCAGAAATACAAGAAGATGGCAAAAATGCAGGCTGATCTTCGTAAATTGAGAATTATAATAAAGAACGACCTCTTTCCTAAACTAAATTTTATAGGCCGCTTAACTATAGCATAATAGGGAATTAAAACAGAGATTTATATACTAGTATAAGTAACTACAAGTTTTATTAAGACTCCACCGGGATTTGAACCCGGAACTCAAGATTAGAAGTCAAGGGTGCTATCCGTTACACCATGAAACCTTGATCCTCAAAATCGTTCAAACAGTATATGATGCATAAAATAAAGAACGAACTCTTACCTATACTAACTTGTATAGGTAACTTAACTATAGTGTAGGCTTGAAACTGGGTTGCAGCGGTATCCGGGTTGCAGCGGTAGCTAGCAACCTAGTAAGAGACGATCAAGTCCAATGTTAAGAAATATAAAAACCAATAACTCCTAAAAAAAGAGTCAGATCAAAACAAAATGTACACCATTAGAATCACCTTGTCCGAAACCCCTATAAAAGAAACTTACCGCCCTTTGGCTTGAATAACAAAGAAAATGTATTGGCTTGAAAATCAAGAAAATTGACTTTAACCACGTTATTCTCCACAAACGGGATATTTTTTTCTTTCTTCTTCTTCTTCTTCTTTTCCACAGATAGCTTGGCACTGGAACATCGTAGAGAGTTGTTCAATGGCTTATTTTAAAGAAAATTAATGGCGTTAAAATTACATAAGGGATCGATATATTATCTAAAGAATCGATAAAGTTCATTATTAATTATGTCAGTCAACCCGGATTCCAGTGGTAGCTAGCAATCCAGGTTGCAGTGGTAGGTAGCAATCTAGTAGGAGACGATCACACCTAAAGTAAAAAATAAAATAATCCATAATCCGGGTTGCAGCGGTAGTTAATGTTAAAGATTGATCAGTGATATCATAATCATAGGTTGTAGCCATGTCGTCTCTTACTATTCCAATCAAGAAAAAGCCATAGGGTTTTTCCTGTTTGTAATATAATAAGGATTTTGGTATCCGGGATGCAGCGGTAGCTAGAAACCTAGTAAGAGACGATCACGCCCCATAGTAAAAACTAAAGTAACCTATAACTCTTGAAAAAAGATTCAGATCAAAACAAGAAGTACACTATTATCCGGGTTGCAGCGGTAGCTAGCAACTTAGTAAGAGACGATCACGTCCAATGTTAAGAAATATAAAAACCCATAGTTCCTAAAAAAAGGAGTCAGATCAAAACAAAAAGTACACCATTAGAACCGCCTTTTCTGAAACCCCTGTATAGTAAACTTTCTGTCCCTTGGCTTGAACAGCAAGGGAAATATATTGGCTTAAAAATCAAGAAAAGTGGCAGCTACTACAACATTCTGCCTAAACGGGATATTTTTTTTTCTTTTTTTCTTCTTTTCCAGGGATAGTTTGGCACTGGAACATCGTAGAGAGTTGTTCAATGGCTCATTTTAAAGGAAATTAATTGGGTTAAAAACCTATAGTTCCTAAAATAAATTATTTCTAAAAGAGAATAAATTTTTCCACCAAAAACTGCATTTTTGATGTCTTTTCACACTGCAGTTTTTCAAACATAAATAATCGTATACCAGCGGTAAGATTTGAACCCACGCCTCCGAAGAAACTGGTGGCTAACACCAGTGCCTTGGACCACTTGGCCAGGCTGCCTCCCATAAATAAGATATATGTGAGTCTTGGTTGCAGCAGTAGCTAGCAACCTAGCAAGAGACGATCAGTCCAATGCTAAGAAATATAAAAACCCAAAACTCCTATAAATAGAGTCAGATCAACAAAAGTACATCATTAGAGCTACCTTGTCTGAAACCCTACTAGATAAATAATGAATGTTATCATAGTTTTATATTAGAGCTATGAGACGTGAATAGAAAAACACGAAATTATATTGTTGTTTCTGAAGACGTCATGAAATAATACCATTGCACCATGACGTCATGAAATAAAATCATTACGCCGTGACGTCATAATTACTATATAAGAAGTGTCAAAACTGTAAATGTTCTCATTCAGAATTAGATAATGGTTAGATCAAAGCAAGCTATACGCAAGTTAAAAAAACAGTACTACACAAACAACAGAGATAGCATCTTGAAAAGAGAAAAGCAAAGGTATTCAACCGACCAGGCGTATCGAGATGCGAAAATTGATAGTGACAAATAGCGTTATTATAATGGTGTAGTTTATAGGCATGCGAAAATTGAGACTGCCAAACAAAAGATCAAGGAACGGTAAGATAATGATGAAGATTACAGAGAAGCAACAATTGAGCAGGTTAGACAAAAGAGCAAGGAACGGTATGATAATGATGAAGATTACAGAGAAGCAAGAATTGAGCAGGCTAGACAAAAGATCAAGGAGCGTTATCACAATGATGAAGATTACTGAAAAATATATAAGAAAAAAGTTGCTACCAGAATAATGGGTAGATACTGGAGTGACAAAATCTATAATGAAAAACTTAAATTCTCTGCGAGGTTGTACCGAAGAACGCATAAGGACAAAGGGAAAAATTACATTCAGAAATACAAGAAGATGGCAAAAATGCAGGCTGAACTTAGTAAATTGAGAAACATTTTACGCATGTTTTACCAAGATCAGGAAAAGTATTCAAAATTAGAGATTAAAATTCTCCTTAAAAGAGGGGATGCTGTTGAAAAGTCGGCTAGAAATGCTTTGGCAAAGCTTCATAGTAATATCCAAAAGAAATGTTGTGAGTTTAATGAAAAGCTTCCAGTAAACTTTCAAAGCATAGTAAACTTTCTGTACCTTGGCTTGAACAGCAAGGGAAATATATTGGCTTGAAAATAAAGAAAAGTGGCAGCTACTACAACATTCTGCCTAAACGGGATATATTTTTTTCTTTTTTTCTTTTTTTCTTCTTTTCCAGGGATAGTTTGGCACTGGAACATCATAGATAGTTGTTCAATGGCTCATTTTAAAGGAAATTAATTGGGTTAAAAACCTATAGTTCCTAAAATAAATTATTTCTAAAAGAGAATAAGTTTTTCCACCAAAAACTGCATTTTTGATGTCTTTTCCCACTGCAGTTTTTCAAACATAAATAATCGTATACCAGCGGTAAGATTTGAACCCACGCCTCCGAAGAGACTGGTGGCAAACACCAGTGCCTTGGACCACTCGGCCAGGCTGCCTCTCATAAATAAATATATATGTGAATTTGGGTTGCAGCAGTAGCTAGCAACCTAGTAAGAGACGATCAGTCCCATGCTAAGAAATATAACAATACTCCTAAAAATAGAGTAAGATCAAAACAAAAGTACATCATTAGAACTACCTTGTCTGAAACCCTACTAGATAAATAATGAATGTCGACATAGCTTTATATTAGAGCTATGACGTGAATAGAAAAACACGAAATTATTTTGTTGTTTCTGATGACTTCATGAAATAATATCATTGCGCCATGACGTCAATAAAATCATTACGCCGTGACGTCATAATTACTACTTAAGAAGGACAAAGATGTAAATTCTCTCATTCTTGATTAGAATAATGGTTAGATCGAAGCAATCTATACGCACTTTGAAAAAACAGTACTACACAAACAACAGAGATAGTATCTTGAAAAGAGAAAAGCAAAGGTATTCAACCGACCAGGCGCATCGAGAAGTAAAAATTGAGAGAGCAAAACAAAGGTATCACAATGATGAAGATTATACACATGCAAAAATTGAGACAGCCAAACAAAAGTTCAAGGAGAGTTATCACAATGATGAAGATTACCGCATCAAATATAAGAAAAACAAAAGCAAAGGTATTCAACCGTCCAGGTGTATCGAGAAGTAAAAATTGAGACAGCCAAAGAAAAGATCAAGGAGCGTTACTGGGGTGACAAAATCTATAATGACAAAATTATATAATGACAAGAAGATGGCAAAAATGCAGGCTGATCTTTGTAAATTGAGAAACATTTTACGCATGTTTTATCGGGATCACGAAAAGTATTCAAAATTACAGATTAAAATTCTCTTTGAAAGAGCGGATGCTGTTGAAAAGTCGGCTAGAAATTCTTTGGCAAAGCTTCATAGTAATATCCAAAAGAAATGTTGTCAGTTTAACGAAAAGCTTCCAAGGTATGGATTGGCAACTGCGGAACAGTTTATAGATGCAATGGAAAATGTTCGACAACATCTAATGGGGGGGTTTTTATATAGAAAAGTTTATACTAATGGGGAGGTTACAAAACGACTAATTCTTATATCTTCTTTTGAGGTTTCCCAATAGGGATTTCTAATTAATTAATTTAATGGGAAATTTAGTTAAACTCTTGTCTGGCGGTCCGCGAGTGGCTTACCTGAGTGGAGGCGAAACTTCTAAAATTGGGAGCTTACATTAACAGTTCAATTGGGGAGCTTGTGCTAACGGCCATGCTGAGTCGAAATCATACTGTACAGTTGCAGTGTCCCTTGGGAGCAAATGGAGCCACAAGGACTAACGAGTTTGAGAAATATTAACACAAGAGAATAAAATAAAATAATAATACATTTATTGTTACTTACATAATAGTCGCAGAGTTCTTGGTTATATCAACAGACTTGTAAAATAAGACACAAAATAAAAAATTGTCATTTGGAGTGAAAAAAGTTCTCACAAAAGTTTGTTTGAAATAGATTCACATAAAACTGCAGTAAGACTCAAAAATAGACTGGTAAAAAGACTCAAAAAAGACTGGCAAGAGACTGGGAAGAGACTGGCGCAAGAATTGCTAAGTTCTGACTATCTACTCTTCCTAATTTTGCCAGAGGTTACATTCGGGCGTTACTCACAAGTATATTTTTACAGTCCCTATTGGCTGCACTATTTGTCCTACATCACTATTGGACGGGCTTGCACCAATGGGCTACTTGGGTTTAATTAAAGTTTATGACTTTTAAGATGTCACTCTGGAATTTTTCTAATAAAGCGAAGTTTTACGTTGTAACTTTAATTACAATTTATAATTTTTTTTATAATAATACTTTGGAATTTTTTCGGAACGAACAAAGTTTTACACTGTAGCATTTTGCTAGTAGGGGGTCGCTTAATTTTCAGGAGACTTATAATTTATTTCTGTGAAAGTTGGTAAAGGATAATACGATTTAATTGCATTGAGATAGCTAGTTCTAAACTTAGTCTCCAGAACAATGCAATTAGCTTATACAAAGATATTTTGCATCTCGAGTGACTACTTTTTTTGTATTGTAAATCTTACTCTCTTGACGGTTTGGTATTTTCGAGCTCTTATTATTCGAACTGCTTTGTTAGTCACCTGTCGTATAAGATTTGGTCAAGCTAATATTTATTGGATACTTTGGAGACGGGGAGTCGGATTTATTTATTACATTTTCTGTGGGAAGAATTTTTGTTTAATTAACCACGTTTATTTCAGTATTTTAAATTGAACGCTTGATATTTCTTTGATCTGTAGGTTACTTGAATTTTCGGACTCACATTCTTGGGTGATGTTACTTTACTGGGGTAACTTTCGTTGGGGGAATTTTGATGTATATTTTTTGAGAATCGATCCCATTACATATCATCCATCCCATCTTTAACGATGTCCTCATCGTTGTTCTACTCTCTCTCCCGCTTTCAATTTTGATTTTTAATTTAAAAGAATTTATTTTCTACATATACTTGAATTAGCTCTGCTTTGGTAATATTCATATATATATATTTTTTTTTTATCCCTGATTGCTCTACTAGACTATACATGTAACAACATCACTTTTAAAGTTTATAGCCTACTCACTCGATTTGGCGAAGGGGCCAAAGAGTTTCTAATGACTAACACATAAGATTATATGATCATATGATAATTAATATTCCTCCACCTAATATCAAAATTTCTCCACCTCATATGTTTATCTTATTGCGAAAAATTGTACATGTTCGCCTTTTTTAACACTTGACTATACCTCCACCTGACGCTATATAGGTACGATTATATTATTATTCCCTCACTTAATATTGAAATTCTTTCACCTGATGTTCTAATACTTCTACATGGCTCCAACTAGTTAGTTTCCGCTTTTGTAATTACTTCATTATTTAACCTGGTACATACTTGCTACTTATAATGCTAGTTTATACTTCCACCTTACGCTATATTGGTACGATAAGTATCTGACTTCAAAAGCACCTAACTATATCTAAATTTTTAACACACTAAAATTAAAATAATTTGCAAGAAAAATTAGATACATTCCCAGATTTTAAGTTTAATGTCTGATTGCAACACTGAGCTTATGTAATTTACACTGATTTTCATTTGTTTTATGAAAAGTGCTTTATGATCACTAAAGTTATAAGCTAGATACATAAGGTTTCACACTTACTTCATCATTCTACGTGTCTATAATACTCACATAAGTTGTCACTCTTACTTTAGGCTTCCATTCAGTTAATTACTGTGTTGGCTAATTGTTTGTGGTTTGTCTTCTTGGCGTTTCGCTTTTTGGCACTTGTTCCTAGGGATAAGTGTTTATGTTTTTCACAAGTACGACTACGCACATCAAATTGTCCGTACGTGGTTTGTGACGTCGTATACGAGGGGTTGATGTTGTAGATTTGTTGGATTGCATCCTAGGTACGTAACCCTTTGAATCAATTACATGAAATGGGTATTTTGATCGCTGGGCTGGGTATCTCTTCTTGACACTCTTTATCCACGGAAAATCTAGTACTCGTACAGTCTGTATTTCCCGTAAATTGTTCACGCTCAGTCCATCTTTTATTTGGACTATGGGCTGTGTTTCTACATTTAACGTTAACTATGGCAGGATCAAAACTTGATCTTAGGGCCTTGGCTCGACGTATTGTCTTTGATTTTCAGTTCAATGATTCACAATTATTGAGGGCTTAACATGGAGATGAAAACAATAATAACTGTTTGGTTCTCTTCTCTGAACACTTCATTTTGGGAAAAACTTTAGCACGTACAGTTTATGTTTCCCACAAAATTGATTATGATTGGTTCTTCATCTCATGGAGGATGGTTTGGTTTTGCGACATCTAATAATAATTGGATAGTCAAAACTTAAACTTTTTGTCTTGGTTAACATATTGTCTCTGATATGGGGCTTAAGATACATAGTCCTTGAGGGATTGACTCTAGGTTCATTCTTGGAGCTCCAAACATTTAATTTTAAGGACCTTGCCGTTTAAGGATTTGACGGGTATTTATGCAGTTTTACGACATGACTGGTCGAAGTGGTTCTCTAGGTAATCATTAATTCAGGTATACATTTATGTATAGGGTCCTTGGTCGCCGACATTGCTTGAGATAAAATTACCTGGTACAAGGTTTTTGTGATTTGGACTTGTGGTCAGGGTATCGTCTTCAGATATTTCCTTGGTGAGTACTTATCGGTGGTTGACGAATGATGAAAGTAGATGCTACTGGTTTGTATCCGTGTTGCATGTTGGTACATCAATAGTTAACTTGCACTGGTTACTATGCTTCCTAGAATAAAAATATCTGGGCAGAATCACATGTTCTTTACAATTACATAAGTTAAAACATATATAACAACAATATACGGGGAATATTCTGCGTAGACAATTTTTTTGAAATAATAGTCATGATTAGTGGTACTAATAACATCAATTTAGTACAGGTACAGTTAAACACAACGCTAAAAAAATAAGGGCAGATTTCATGCTTTCATGCATGTTGCCGCAATCATTAGATTATTATCATATAAGTAAGGTAATCATCAGAAAAATGATTATGTTTAAAAATAATAACACTATAAAATTTTCAAGATTGGTGACTATATGTATACACGTATATATGTGCATTTGGCACATATTCAATATTCAATACATTTTTTAAATATTATTCAACGCTCATCTACTTTAAAATTTACTTTTCTATTATACTACTATTTGCAAGGTAGGCAATATGGTTTATATGAGAGGTCTTGATTTACTATAAATTTACAAATCTTTGTTGTCTATGCATGTTCATACCGCTTAAGAAATATGTCTTTTGCAGCCGCATGGGTCTGCAAAAACAACAAAAAAAAAATTTGGGACTGGACGTGGCACGAATGAGGACCTCTATTCCCATTCGCTCGATCATGTCCTCCCTTACTTTTTTTTTATCTTAAGGGTTATCATGGAGTTCTGGGTTTAGGTTTTGCATCTCACTCTGCTCGATGTGATTTGACTTTTCTCTTTTTCTACGTGTTATTCTCAACTCTCTTCCGTAATTTAGGTTCAATGCGATTCGTATACAATACGAGATTATGAACACGAATCCTATCGTCAGGACGGTATACCACCAAAAATTAGTTGAAAATAGTCCGTATCTACTTTCTACATACGTCAGTCTTTGGTCTTCATTAGTAAATAGGGGAATTTGAGAGTCCAAGGCTTCTTTTATTTTTGTTAGTGGTAAGGTTCCCTTGATATTCCCTATTTTTGACCATATCGTGGCCCTTACTTCTTCCTTATCGATATTGGGGATTGTATACGATAGATTGACTGGTTTGAAGTTGTTTATCTTAGGACTTATTACATTTGTGCTTGTTGTTATCAGTGGTGTTGGCACCGTGGCTTCCTTCGTCACCAGTCTGCATCCTTGTTTTATTGTTATTGTTCCCACGTCTTGTAGTAGTAGTTCAGTTCTGTAGCTTTGATCGATTCTTTCTGTGTTATTATAACATGAGATTGTCCCAACTGTTTCTTTCGGAACAGAAAACAGCCACAGATCATTTCTAAGGTGAATAAATATTTCTCTTTTAGTACTGCCTACTAATGCTTCGCATGAGTTGGGAATTTCTTCTTGTTGAGTCTCTTTTAAAAATATATCCAACATACAAGATCCGGGTTTTACGTTATAGATGGGCAGTGTTAGTTGACATACTAGGTTTTTGAATGCTACACATTCCTTTAGGTCCTGTGGATTTGCTAAGGCATATTTCCTCCTATCTTGATCGACTAGCAAGTATTCCGCTTCAGGGGTGATAGTCATGAATGAATTAGTTGTACCTATGTTGGCTGGAAACGTGGAAATTTTATACAAGTCATATATTGATTGTTGATTTATTAACGGGATTGTTATTACTGCAAATAATTGTTCGTTAATTTCTGTGATGTGAACCTTCAGCTTGGTGTAATAGTGGAATAAGTTTGCTACTTCCGGTTCTGTTGGTAGATGTAGCCCGAACGTTAAATGTGTTTTTATTTCATCCAAGATACTTTTTAGGTTCGAAGGATCCACTAGGTCATACGACAAGGTTCCTCCGGTAAGGGCAAATAATGCAAATTCAAATTTGCTAACGTCAGTTGCCAGGTTAAGCAATGACATTGTCACTATGTCTAGTGATACTATGGTGAGACTTGAATCGGTA
Organism: Artemia sinica; assembly: GCA_027921565.1. Classification (NCBI taxonomy): domain Eukaryota; kingdom Metazoa; phylum Arthropoda; class Branchiopoda; order Anostraca; family Artemiidae; genus Artemia; species Artemia sinica. The sequence continues at coordinate 24,546,614 of CM051260.1, forward strand.
ATTACACGATCTACTTCATTTTTTAAATAATTCATTATATTTACTGTCTTTGATATTTTCTTCGAGATTGCCTCAATTTTGTCTCTCTGATAGTTGGCTATACTGGCCTGTATTTTTTGGACATGTAGGGTCACGTTCATGGCGTTATTTAGTTTTCCTACGTTTTCCCTTAGGATATTTAGGTCTTCTTCGGTCGAGAGCCCAAATAAGCGTGAAGCTAATTCTCCCACGATTGGTATTAGATTAGCTGATCTGCGGTATTTGCTTTTTCGAAAGAATACTTCGAAGATTTTCGTGGTACTCTGCTTTAATTTTTGTATTTCTGTATTGAATAAGTCAAATAGTGCTTGCAGTCTCTGTCTACATAATACTAGAAAAGATTGGTGAATCGATACTCTTAGAGCGTTCTTTTCGTTTAGCTCGGGTAATGGTTGGATATCTTCTTTTGTCGGTTCGTCGGCCATTGCTAATCTAGCACAAGTACGTTTACCGTCTATTGTCCAACATTTCTTGTGTGGGTAGTCATCTTCTTTTTCTTTCTCATATTTATTGTTTCTTTCTTCGGGCTTTACTGCTTGTACCCTTATTGTTTGCGTCTCGGTACGTCTTACTGGAGTTCCTGCCTTTAGGCCTATAGTAAATATGAAGTTCGGCTGGGTGCGCGTAAACGTGGGCCCTGTTGACCATGTCCATTTTGTAAGTATCGTTGGTCTTAAATAAGTTATTGTGGTCAAATTCCTAGGTGATTCTTTGCCAAGTGCGCTTATTTCTGGGACTGTGTTCGTCGTAGTTTCCGATATTGAAGATTGTATATCTCTTACTGGGGTCTCATATGTGGGCGTGGTTGTCTTTGTGTCTTTTCTTTTTCCTTCAGTAGGGTTCTTATTTTTATCATCTTGTTGTGTATTTGAGAATTTTAATTCCTTTAGGTTAATAATTTGTTTGTAATCCTTTTCCTTTGTGAGTTTTGATATTATTCGCTTCGTAACATTTTTTTCAGCATGATTATGCCATAATTCTTTGAGAAAAGTCCATAGGCTCGGTAGCTCACTTAGCATTGCGTAATTTCCATCGTAGAGTTTATTTTTCCTGGAATTGACCAAGGGGAAACTCGTGGTAGATATAACTGTAGTATGTTTGCTCCTGGAACTATCCACATTATTTAAAGCTCTCCTTCTTCGGCTTTCGTTCTTGTCAATTCCTAGAGCCTTGTCAATTTCTGCCATTTTCTTGTCGAAATCTTCCACTATGAATTTCGTCTTTAGTTTGGGAAGAATGGGAGGTAGATTTCCTGTATTTTGCTTGTGGTGTATGTCTTTCGTGGCCTGTAAGCTTTTGTCCGATTTTAAAAATTGGAATATGGAATCTTTTAATTCATTAATGTTTTTCTCCAGTCTCATTACCTGTTGAAACAGGGTTTCAAACGGTTTGGGATCCAATTTCATAAATATTTTCCATGCATTGTGGCTTGCAAGTAACGAGTTCTCATGTCTGAAAACTATTCCATGTTTTACGATGTCCTGGGCTATAGTTTGGGAAATGAAGATTGTTATGACCCCTGTCATCCACATCCTTTTTGCTGTTTATAATAGTCGCAGAGTTTTTGGTTATACCAACAGACTTGTAATATAAGACGCTAAATACAAAATTGTCATTTGGAGTGAAAAAAGTTCTCACAAAAGTTTGTTTGAAATAGATTCACATAAAACTGCAGTAAGACTCAAAAATAGACTTGTAAAAAGACTCAAAAAAGACTGGCAAGAGACTGGGAAGAGACTGGCGCAAGAATTGCTAAGTTCTGACTATCTACTCTTCCTAATTTTGCCAGAGGTTACATTCGGGCGTTACTCACAAGTATATTTTTACAGTCCCTATTGGCTGCACTATTTGTCCTACATCACTATTGGACGGGCTTGCACCAATGGGCTACTTGGGTTTAATTAAAGTTTATGACTTTTAAGATGTCACTCTGGAATTTTTCTAATAAAGCGAAGTTTTACGTTGTAACTTTAATTACAATTTATAATTTTTTTTATAATAATACTTTGGAATCTTTTCGGAACGAACAAAGTTTTACACTGTAGCATTTTGCTAGTAGGGGGTCGCTTAATTTTCAGGAGACTTATAATTTATTTCTGTGAAAGTTGGTAAAGGATAAAACGATTTAATTGCATTGAGATAGCTAGTTCTAAACTTAGTCTCCAGAACAATGCAATTAGCTTATACAAAGATATTTTGCATCTCGAGTGACTACTTTTTTTGTATTGTAAATCTTACTCTCTTGACGGTTTGGTATTTTCGAGCTTTTATTATTCGAACTGCTTTGTTAGTCACCTGTCGTATAAGATTTGGTCAAGCTAATATTTATTGGATACTTTGGAGATGGGGAGTCGGATTTATTTATTACATTTTCTGTGGAAAGAATTTTTGTTTAATTAACCACGTTTATTTCAGTATTTTAAATTGAACGCTTGATATTTGTTTGATCTGTAGGTTACTTGAATTTTCGGACTCACATTCTTGGGTGATGTTACTTTACTGGGGTAACTTTAGTTGGGGAATTTTGATGTATATTTTTTGAGAATCGATCCCATTACAAACACAGTGAATATACGGAGGCGTACTTCTTAGAAAATTCGTATATTAATTTTGGAAGGAGCAATTGCAGTTTATGTAGCAGCAATAAAAATATATATACAAGCATACCTATCAACAGCGAAGGAAAAGCAACGTTTTTCAATTATGGCGATAACGAGCCTGTTAGGGTTATTAGTAAATGTGTTTGTAAGACTAATGATTTAGGACAAATTCCTGGAACACCGACTCAAGAAAAAAGCATTTCCAACTGTGTTTTAAACAGTTTTACATAAAGGATCGACATAGGCTATTATAAATGCAGACTATGCTACTTTCATCGGATATAGCTGAAACCTAGTAAAGAACAAACCATGGCCTATCTCCATAGTAACTAAAAGTTGAAATAATATCATAGGGAGTGTAATAGCGCTGCCTAAGTAAAGAGTGATGTAGGAGCAATGTAATATTTATCTTATTATTATTATTATTATTTTCTTTATTTAGACCAAGGGCATTATAATTTAAAATTATAATTTTTGCTAAGACACAATAAATATTTCTGCATTTTACCTACTAACTGTTGAGATTCTGAACTGAAAACTAAAATAGAATAATATTATTTAAACTTTTCTAGGTAAGTTAAATGTTTCATACTCAAAAAGTAAAATTGTTGCTAACTAACTATAAATATTTGAATTTTATATAATAATTTTTCAGAATTTGAACTAAGATTTCAAATATAATTGAATTATTAATAAATTTAGAGTTCGTTCATTTTCTTCCCATGACTTAGAACGAATAGATAACACGATAAAAACAACATCAATTCCTACTTTGACCACCATTTGAGGTGATTGTACATAGATTATAAGATTGAACTTTGAATTTTCTTGGCGTCAACCCCCATAGATCTGTTTTAAATCGCAGTTTGTTGTTTGTTGTGGATTTTCCTGTGTTAAACAACAAAATAGCTAAAAAATTCGGCAACCACTTAAATTACTAGTGATCGCAACGACGAGTACCTCAACAGAACGAAAATTTTATATTTCGTCGGCCGCAACAAGATGCGCAAAAGTGACAATTCACAGGCATTCAGAAAAGAGGCGCAGGAACTGCACAGGTCATAGTCACTACTTTTTGTTATATTTTACCTCCAGGTGGGTAAAGTCCTAATATTTCATTAATTTGCTCAGTAAGTCCCCAGAGCACCAGCGCCGTACAGCCGACTGAAGGCAGAAAATGAAGCCATCGGTACCTACACCCGGCAAGCCCTCGACAAACCATTCTCTGCTTCTTTTTTGGGTTAAGTATATTAGGTAAAAGACAAAATAAATCACTTTCCAAAAGGGAACATGAAATCCGGGTTGCAGCGGTAGCTAGCAACCTAGTAAGAGACGATCACGTCCAATGTTAAGAAATATAAAAACCCCTAACTCCTAAAAAAAATTCGGGTTGCAGCGGTAGCTAGCGACCTAGTAAGAGACGATCACGTCCAATGTTAAGAAATATAAAAACCCATAGTTCCTAACAAAGTTATAATAAAGAACGAACATTTTCCTATACTAAATAAGCCTATACTAGTTAATGATATAGTAATGATATGATTTTACTGATACCTAAATTACTAATTAAATAAAATGATCCCCAGGTGGCTTTGAACCACCAACCATCCGGGTTGCAGCGGTAGCTAGCAACCTAGTAAGAGACGATCACCTCCAATGTCAAGAAATATAAAACCCCCCAACTCCTAAAAAAAGAGTCAGATCAAAACAAAAAGTACACCATTAGAACCGCCTTGTCCGAATCCTCTATAAAGGAAACTTACCTCCCTTTGGCTTGAATAACAAAGAAAATATATTGGCTTGAAAATCAAGAAAATTGACTTTTACCACGTTATTCTCCACAAACGGGATATTTTTTTCTTTCCGCTTTTTCTTTCTGCTCAGCTAGCTGGGCACTGGAAATCATAGAGAGCTGTATAATAGCTCATTTTAAAGGAAATTGCAACATCTAGTCACTTTTGTATTTAAAAATAAAATACTTTTTAAAGTAGAATCAATTTTGTCAAAAAAATTGCATTTTTGATGTATTTTCATACTGCAGTCTTTTCAAAGATATTTGAATTTTGAAGCAATAAAACAGTCCATGTAATGAACTCTATAGTAATAATAGCTACTTGTCTCAATAGTAACCGAAACTCCTGGAACCAAAATTTTCTTTTTTGGCTTAATCGCTAAAATTATTATGTAAACTGCAAAAATATTTATGATGCCTAATTTACATTAAAGAACGAACTTTAGTCCATAGTTTATATTAAAGGACGATCATTAGAAAAGCACACCATTGCATATATTTAGTTTTTCAGTTTAGAATTTACATTAATTACAATAAAGAACGACACCTAGCCCATGTTAACTGAAACATAAATAGGGATTATGCAATTTCTATCAGTATCATCTTGCCTTTACTAAATTATATAGGCCACTTAACTATAGTATATATTTTTACATTAAAAGACGATCACTGAAATAACAAACCATTCCATACATTGGACTTAGTTAGCTACTTGATTGTTTGAGTTTCGTCTCTTACTATTTAAAAGAAGAAAAAGCCGTAGGCTTTTTCCTGTTTGTATTTATAGTTAAAAAACGAACTCAAGTCCAAAGAAACTGAACACTGTGGTTCATTCATATTATCTTCATTATTTTAGCTAGAATGTAAATAAACAAGTTTCTTTTTTAAATTTTAAATTGAAAAGATAGTGCTTTTAATTCAACGTATTAAAAGTTCTCCCCGACGGGGAATCGAACCCCCTTCTCCAAGGTAACAAGTGGACATACTTACCATTAGACTATCGAACACTTATAAAATAAAAGTTACATATAAGATATGATAATAATTTTTAAATCCGGGTTACATAAAGGCTCGATCATCGAATTTTTATCTGGGTTGCAGCGGTAGCTAGCAACCTAGTAAGAGACGACCACGTCCAATGTTAAGAAATATAAAAACCCATAGTTCCTAACAAAGGAGTCACATCAAAACAAAAAGTACACCATTATAACCGCCTTGTCCGAAACCCTGTATAGGAAACTTTCTGTCCATTGGCTTGAACAGCAAGAGAAATATATTGGCTTGAAAATCAAGAAAAGTGGCAGCTACTACAACATTCTGCCTAAACGGGATATTTTTTTTCTTTTTTCTTTCTTTTCCACAGATAGCTTGGCACTGGAACATCCTAGAGGGTTGTTCAATAGCTCATTTTAAAGGAAATTAATTGGGTTAAAAACCTTTTCTAATTATAATAAATAACGACCTCTGGCCTATACTAAATTTTATACGCCACTTAATTATAGTATAGTTTAGTAATTCAAAATCCGGGTTGCAGCGGTAGCTAGCAACCTAGTAAGAGACGATCACCTCCAATGTTAAGAAATATAAAGCCCCCCAACTCCTAAAAAAAGAGTCAGATCAAAACAAAAATGTACAACAAAGAACGACACCTAGCCCATGTTAACTGAAACATAAATTGGGATTATTTAATTTCCATCAGTAGCATGGCTGTAGAGATGGCTGAAACCTAGTAAAGAACAAACCATTACAGTAAAGAACATTTCATGTTTAAGATTGATCAATGATGCCATAATCATAATTTGTAATCAGGTCGTTTTACTATTAAGACTAATTTAGAAAATAAATACCATTCCTGAATCAGCTACAATACAGTATGGGACGAAGTCTATATCGTAGTACTGATACAACATGGAAAAGAAAAAGAGGTATGTGGTATATATGACGTCATTCGAGGTTACATTTGGTTTTAAATCAATCCGCACAGCTTCCATACCTTTCGTGCTAACGAACTCTAAGTAAGATGCGACCCGGCTCCATAGTAACCAAGACTCTTAAAACAAAATTTTGATACCAATAGATACACCAAAAGAATCGAATATTTATATTCGGGTTGCAGTGATATTATAGTAAAGAACGAACTCTAGTCCATAGTAAATGAAAAATAAATCGTGATTGCTACGGTAGTGGCAACCTAGTAAAAGACGAGCAGGTAAACGAGGACTATTTAAGTTTCGTCGGATATACCTGAAATCCAGTAAAGAACAAACCACGGCGCATAGTAATTTATATAGAAAATCAACCTGGATAGCGAGAATCAAAACAGGTCAAAATTGAAAATGATAGCGATGATGATTGGGTTTGTGATTTTGACATAGATAAGGTCATCAATGCCTACCATAACCTTGTAAAAAAGTTTCAATGATATGTATTTCATAATGACGAAAGATAAGCCGAGGTGTTACGAAGCAAACAAATTGAAAAAGATAGCGATGATGAAAGGTCCAGTAAAAAAAAAAAAGATGATTCGACAAATATAATAAAGAACGACCTCTTACCTATACTAAATTTTATACGCCACTTAATTATAGTATAGGTTAGTAATTCAACAGATAGCATGGCACTGGAACATTGTAGAGAGTTGTTCAATGGCTCATTTGGAAGGAAATTAATGGGGTTAAAAACTTTTTGTAATCCGGGTTGCAGCGGTAGCTAGCAACCTAGTATATATTAAAAGACGATCATTGGAGTACCAAACCATTGCATACATTGGACTTAGTTAGGTACTTGATTGTTTGAGGTTCGTCTCTTACTACTTCAAAGAAGAAAAAGCCTTTAAGAAAAAGTACGCCCCATCAGATGTAATTAGGCACTCAAAAGTACCTAACCTTGTTTTACAAACATAAATAGGGATAATCATTGATGCCATAATCATAGTTTGTAGCCAGGTCGTCTCTTACTATTCCAAAGAAGAAAAAGCCGTAGGCTTTTTCCTGTTTGTAATCATATAGTAAAGAATGATAAGATGCCTATGGTTTAATAAACGGTTATATAAAGTTACATTAAAAGACGATCACTTATTACATAAAGGCTCGATCATCGAATTTAAGCTGAAAATAAGTAAAGGACAATTATGCCTCCATATATTCACAGTGATGTATAAGATTTCCCATTACATCTGTAAACTGTTCCACAGTTGCCGGTCCATACCTTGGAAACTTTTCACTAAACATGCAACATTTCTTTGGATATTACTATGAAGTTTTGCGAAAGCATCTCTAGCTGACTTTTCAACAATTTACATTAAGGAACGAACTGTAGCCCATAGTAACTGAAGTAATAAAATGAATCATTATATTCATTATTATTTTAATCCGGGTTGCAGCGGTAGCTAGCAACCTAGTAAGAGACGATCACCTCCAATGTTAAGAAATATAAAAACCCCCAGCTCCTAAAAAAAGAGTCAGATCAAAACAAAAAGTACACCATTAGAACCGCCTTGTCCAAATCCTCTATAAAGGAAACTTACCGCCCTTTGGCTTGAACAGAAAGGGAAATATATTGGCTTGAAAATCAAGAAAATAGACTTTTACCACGTTATTCTCCCCAAACGGGATATTTTTTTTTTTCTTTTTTTGTCTCCAGAGATAGCTTGGCACTGGAACATCGTAGAGGGTTGTTCAATAGCTCATTTTAAAGGAAATTAATTGGGTTAAAAACCTTTTGTAACTAAAATAAATTATTTCTAAAAGAGAATAAATTTTTCCAATAAAAACTGTATTTTTGATGCAGTGACGTCATAATTACTATATAAGAAACGTCAAAACTGTAAATGGTCTCATTCATGAATACATAATGGTTAGATCAAAGCAAGCTACACGCAAGTTAAAAAATCAGTGCTAAAATATTATAATAAAGATCGAACTCTTCCCTATACTAACTTGCATACGCAACTTCACTATAGTTAAGATTACAGTATTTATATTATACATCATTATAGATTATAAAAGGTTCAAATGTTATAATGATAAAATAACTCTTGGCTATACTAACTGGCATAGTCAAGTTAGTATAGCCGTTAGAATACGTTTATCAAAATCTATTTATCCGTATATACACAGATTTGTGGAAAAATCAAATCAATGAATACCTTACTACAGCACAATGGATGAAAGTGTGCCTCATGATTCGAGGTTTGCGGGTTCAAATCCACCTGTAGTAAGGGATCAATATTAAACGATTGGCTTTTCCTTCTTTAAAAGAAGATTACATTAAGAGACGATCATTGGAATAACAAACTATTGCATAATTTGGACTTAGTTAGCTACTTGATTGTTTGAGGTGCGTCTCTTACTATTTCAAAGAAGAAAAAGCCGTAGGCTTTTTCCTGTTTGTATACATTAAAGAACGACACCTAGCCCATTAAAAATGAAACATAAATAGGGATTATGTAATTTCCATCAGTATCATGGCTGTAGAGACGGCTGATACCTAGTAAAGAACAAATCATTACAGCAAAGAACATTTCATGTTAAAGATTGATCAATGATGCCATAATCATAGTTTGTAGCCAGGTCGTCTCTTACTATTCCAATAAAGAAAAAGCAATAGGCTTTTTCCTGTTTATCCGGGTTGCAGCGGTAGCTAGCAACCTAGTAAGAGACGATCACGTCCAATGTTAAGAAATATTTATAATAAAGAACGACCTCTTGCCTATACTAAATTTTATACGCCACTTATTTATAGTATAGGTTAGTAATTCAACAGATAGATTGGTACTGGAACATCGTAGAGAATTATTCAATGGCTCATTTTAAAGGAAATTCATGGGGTTAAAACTTCTTCTAATTAAAATAAATCGTTTTTAGTACCTTGAGAAATTTTAATTATGTTTCTTAAGAAATCATCATAAGTTAAAATTTCCCATACAATTTATAATAAAGATCGAACTCTTCCCTATACTAACTTGCATAGGCAACTTTAATATAGTGAAGATTACAGTATTTATATTATACATCATTATAAATTATTAAAAGGTTCGAATGTTCGAAGATTATAGAGTTTAATAAGATCGAACTCTTCCCTTTACTAACTTGCATAGGCAACTTCACTATAGCTAAGGTTACAGTATTTATATTATACATCATTATAAATTATAAAAGGTTCAAATGTTCGAAGATTATAGAGTTAAAAATTTTCCCACACCGGGAATCGAACCAGGGCCTGTTAAGTGAAAGTTAACTATCCTAGCCACTAGACCATATGGGACCTTAAAGAAGTATGATTTAAGAGCCATATGCATATTATTATTTCACCATACCAATTATAATAAGGCCAAAACAAAATCGTCGACTTGGAACCTTACTTTTGTTATAATAAAGATCGAACTCTTCCCTATACTAACTTGCATACGCAACTTCACTATAGTTAAGATTACAGTATTTATATTATGCATCACTATAAATTATAAAAGGTTCAAATGTTCGAAGATTATAGAGTTAAAAATTTTCCCATCCCGGGAATCGAACCCGAGCCTGTTAAGTGAAAGTTAACTATCCTAGCCACTAGACCACATTGAACCATAAAGAAGTATGATTTAAGAGCCATATGCGTATTATTATTTCACCATACCAATTATAATAAGGCCAAAACAAAATCGTCGACTTGCAACCTTACTTTTGACACATTAATTAAATCTTCATCAGGCTTTAAAAATGTTTTGCTAGTTTTACATGAAAGAACGAACCTTAGTCCATATACAATAAAGAACGACACCTTGCCCATGTTAACTAAAACATAAATAGGGATTATGTAATTTCCAATAGTATCATGGCTGTAGAGATGGCTGAAACCTAGTTACAATAAAAAACGCTCATTGGAATAACAAAAATTGCATACCTTTGGAATTAGCTAGCTACTTGATTATTTGAGACTCGTCTCTTACTATTTAAAAGAAGAAAAAGCCGTAGGCTTTTTCCTGTGTTTAATCAGTTTATTATCATAGGCAGCGCGCTAGCACTGCCTGAGTAAAGAACGATGTGGGCACAATGTGTTTTTTTTCCGGGTTGCAGCGTTATAATAAAGATCGAACTCTTCCCTATACTAACTTGCATACGCAACTTCACTATAGTTAAGATTACAGTATTTATATTATACATCATTATAAATTATAAAAGGTTCAAATGTTCGAAGATTATAGAGTTAAAAATTTTCCCACACCGGGAATCGAACCCGAGCCTGTTAAGTGAAAGTTAACTATCCTAGCCACTAGACCATATGGAACCATAAAGAAGTATGATTTAAGAGCCATATGCATATTATTATTTCACCATACCAATTATAATAAGGCCGAAACAAAATCGTCGACTTTTACTACTTAAGAACGACAAGATGTAAATGGTCTCATTCGTGAATTACATAATGGTTAGATCAAAGCAAGCTGCACGCAAGTTAAAAAAACAGTACTACACAGACAACAGAGATAGTATCTTGAAAAGAGAAAAGCAAAGGTGTTCAACCGACCAGGCGTATCGAGATGCGAAAATTGATAGTGACAAACAGCGTTATTATAATGATGTAGTTTATAGACATGCGAAAATTGAGACAGCCAAACACAAGATCAAGGAGCGTTATCACAATGATGAAGATTACCGAATCAAATATAAGAAAAAAGAAAAGCAAAGGTATTCAACCGACCAGGTGTATCGAGAAGTAAAAATTGAGACAGCCAAACAAAACATCAAGGAGCGTTACTGGGGTGACAAAAGAGAAAAAGCCGTAGGCTTTTTCCTGTGTGTAATCAGTTTATTATCATAGGCAGCGCGCTAGCACTGCCTGAGTAAAGAACGATGTGGGCACAATGTGTTTTTTTTCCGGGTTGCAGCGTTATAATAAAGATCGAACTCTTCCCTATACTAACTTGCATACGCAACTTCACTATAGTTAAGATTACAGTATTTATATTATACATCATTATAAATTATAAAAGGTTCAAATGTTCGAAGATTATAGAGTTAAAAATTTTCCCACACCGGGAATCGAACCCAAGCCTGTTAAGTGAAAGTTAACTATCCTAGCCACTAGACCATATGGAACCATAAAGAAGTATGATTTAAGAGCCATATGCATATTATTATTTCACCATACCAATTATAATAAGGCCGAAACAAAATCGTCGACTTTTACTACTTAAGAACGACAAAGATGTAAATGGTCTCATTCGTGAATTACATAATGGTTAGATCAAAGCAAGCTGCACGCAAGTTAAAAAAACAGTACTACACAGACAACAGAGATAGTATCTTGAAAAGAGAAAAGCAAAGGTGTTCAACCGACCAGGCGTATCGAGATGCGAAAATTGATAGTGACAAACAGCGTTATTATAATGATGTAGTTTATAGACATGCGAAAATTGAGACAGCCAAACACAAGATCAAGGAGCGTTATCACAATGATGAAGATTACCGAATCAAATATAAGAAAAAAGAAAAGCAAAGGTATTCAACCGACCAGGTGTATCGAGAAGTAAAAATTGAGACAGCCAAACAAAACATCAAGGAGCGTTACTGGGGTGACAAAAGCTATAATGAAAAAATTAAATTCTCTGCGAGGTTGTACCGAAGAACGCATAAGGACAAAGGGAAAAATTACATTCAGAAATACAAGAAGATGGCAAAAATGCAGGCTGATCTTCGTAAATTGAGAAACATTTTACGCATGTTTTATCGGGATCACGAAAAGTATTCAAAATTACAGATTAAAATTCTCTTTGAAAGAGCGGATGCTGTTGAAAAGTCGGCAAGAAATGCTTTGGCAAAGCTTCATAGTTTACATTAAAAGACGATCACTGAATTACAATAAGGAACGAGCTGAACCCATAGTAACTTAAGTATTGAATCAAACAGTTTGTGGTCATAATAAAGAGCTGTGTAATGGCTCATTTTAAAGTAAACTGCTTTATATAGAAACCTTTCGTAATTAACTAATTATAATAAAGAACGACCTCTTGCCTATACTAAATTTTATACGCCACTTAATAATAGTATAGGTTAGTAATTCCACAGATAGCTTGGCACTGGAACATCGTATTATATTAAAGAACGAACTTTAGCCCCTAGTAATCTGGGTTAATCCGGGTAAACCTAATAAGAGACGATCGCGTCCAATGTTAAGAAATATAAGAACTCATAACTCCTAAAAAAGAGTCAGATCAAAACAGAAAGTACACCATTAGAACCACTTTGGCCGAAACTCCTATATATGAAACTTTCTGTCCCTTGGCGTGAACAGCAAGGGAAATATATTGGCTTGAAAATCAAGAAAAGTGGCAGCTACTACAGCATTCTGCCTAGACGGCATCTTGTCTTTCTTTTTTCTTTATTTTCTTCCAAAGATAGCTTGGCACTGGAACATCGTAGAGAGTTGTTCAATGGCTAACTTTAAAGGAAATTAATGGGGTTAAAAACCTTTTGTGATTAAAATAAATAATTTTTAAAAAAGAGTTGATTTTTCTATAACAAATTGAACGGGGAAACACGTCTTTACATTATGCTAGTCGTATCTTTACACAGTCATCTGTGGTGCAAGTGGTGCAAATTGTTAAGTTATCCGTGTTGCCGCGGTAGCTAGCCACCTAGTAAGAGACGATCACGTCCAATGTTAAGAAATATAAAAACCCCTAACTCCTAAAAAAAGAGTCAGATCAAAACAAAAAGTACACCATTAGAACCGCCTTGTCCAAAACCCCTATAAAGGAAACTTACCGCCCTTTGGCTTGGATAACAAAGAAAATATATTGGCTTGAAAATCAAGAAAATTGACTTTGACCACGTTATTCTCCACAAATGGGATATTTTTTGTTTCAGCTTTTTCTTCCTCCTCAGCTAGCTGGGCACTGTAAAATCATAAAGAGCTGTATAATAGCTCATTTTAAGGGAAATTGCTACGTCTTGTCACTTTTATAATTAAAAATAAAATACTTTTTAAAGTAGAATCAATTTTGTCAAAAAAATTGTATTTTTGACGTATTTTCATACTGCAGTCCTTTCAAAGATATTTGAATTTTGAAGCAATCAAACAGTTCATAGTAATGAACACTATGGCAATAATAACTACTTGTCTCAATAGTAATCGAAACTCTAAAGAACGAAATTTTGATACCAATAGATACATCAAAGCAAACAGTTCGTGATAACGAACTGTATGTTGTATAGTAAAAGCGACTCGTCTCAATAGTAAAACTTGCTACATCTTGTTCCTTCTGTAATTAAAGATAAAATATTTCTTATCCGGATTGCAGCGGTAGCTAGCAACCTAGGAAGAGACGATTACGTCCAAGGTTAAGAAATATAAAAACCCCTAACTCCTAAGAAAAGAGTCTGATCAAAACAAAAAGTACAACATTAGAACTGCCTTTTCCGAAACCCCTCTAAAGAAAACTTACCGTCCTTTGGCTTGAAAAACAAAGAAAATATATTGGCTTGAAAATCAAGAAAATTGACTTTAACCACGTTATTCTCCACCAAGGAGATATTTTTTTCTTTCCGCTTTTTATATTAAAGAACGAACTACAGCCTATAGTAATTGAACTATTCGGGTTGCAGCGGTAGATAGCAAACTAGTAAGAGACAATCACGTCCAATATATTAAAAGAAAATCATTGGAATACCAAACTATTGCCTACATTAGACTTAGTTAGCTAATTGTTTGTTTGAGGTTCGTCTCTTACTATTTCAAAGAAGAAAAAGCCATGGGCTTTTTCCTGTTTGTAACCATTATAGTGAATGCAGTAAGGATCGAAGTTTATCTCATAGTAACTAATACAACAGGGAAAAGAAAAAGAGGTCTTTGGTATTATATGACGTCACACGAGGTTTTACTTGATTTTAAATTAATTTGAACAGCTTTCCGGAATGTAACGGTAGCTAGGAACCTAGTAAGAGATAAAGCGAAGAACGATAAGAAGCCTAAGTTATAATAAAGAATCCGAGTTGCAGTGGTAGTTAATTAAAATCTGGGTTGCAGCAGTAACTAGCAACCTAATAAGAGACGATCACTTCCAATGTTAAGAAATATAAAAACCATAACTCCTAAAAAAAAGAATCAGATCAAAACAAAAATTACACCATTAGAACCACTTTGTCAGAAACCCCTTTATAGGAAACTGTCTGTCCGTTGGTTACAGTAAAGAACGAACTTCAGCCCATTTTAAATAAAATAAAATTATAATTTATGACTCAAACAAGTAATTTGTTTGCTTTGGTCTACAATACTGTCAGCAGTGGGATTTGAAGCCATGCCTCCAAAGTGACGGGTGGCTAACACCAGCACCCTAAACAACTCGGCCACGCTGCCTCGCATAACTATGTGAATATTTTATGATAAGGAACAAACTCAAGAAAATAGTAATTTAGATATTTTATATAAAGGTTTTATAGTAAAGAATGAACTCAAGTCCAAATGAACTGAATCCTGAGGTTCATTATTAGAATCTTCATTATTTTAGCTAGGGGCTAACTAAACGAGTTTCTTTTTAAATTTGACATTCATAAGCCGTTGCGGTAAATTCAATATTTTAAAAGCTCTCCCCGACGGGGAATCGAACCCCGTTATCCCACATGACAAGTGCATGTGCTTACATTGTACCATCAGAGACTCAACAGCAAGGGAAATATATTGGCTTGAAAATCAAGAAAAGTGGCGACTACTACAACATTCTGCCTAAACGGCATATTTTTTTCTTTTTTCTTTTTTTTCTTTTTTTTTACAGTAAAGAACGACATGCCCATGTTAACTGGAATAATCTATTGACAATATAACTTCAAACAAACATCTTTTGAAAGTTGCTTCTTTAAGGTAGGTTGTATAAAAGATCAGTCTAGTTAATCATAAATAGGGATTTTGTAAGTTTCATCGGTATCATGGCTGTGGAGATTTTTGAAACTTAGTAAAGAACAAACTATGGTAAATATTGGACTTAGTTAACTGCCTCTTCCTCAGAATTTCACCTCTTACTATTCCAATTAAGAAAAAGCCATAGGCTTTTTCCTGTTTGTGCTATAGTAAACAACGAACTCTAGTCTATAGTATAAAACGTAAGGACGACCCAAACAACACAAATTTTCCTTTCATTTCTCAGTTTTTTTTTATATACTATACAGAATTGATGATTTGTCCTTCCTTGCAACAGGTGGGATTGAACTTCAGTCCCAGGTATTTCCAAGTGTGGCTTTGACCACAACGCTGTCACGAGGTAATATCGTAGTATATTCAATGAATACATTAAATGGATAAGAGAGATAAATAGCTCGTCTCTGAGACAAAAACTAATGACGCCAGTAGACTACTGGCGTCATTAGTTTTATCTCTAAGAGTTTAATCCCGCCTCTAGAAAGGGATAAATTTCAAGAAAAGGAAGGATTCCGTAATATAATAAACCTGTAAGCTTAATCACTTAACAAGTTTATTTTATCTAGCAAAAAACCAACTAATTTTAAAATTTACAAGTTTTTTCTAGTTTGAATTAAACATTAGAATTATTGCTTAGACACCTTAAATATTTTCGTAGTTTACATAATAACTTTAGCGATTCTGAACTGAACTGAAAAGAAAATCATCTTTTTGTCATGTTTTAAAAACACATGAATTGTTGTAATCCCTTGTCAAAATTTAATTTAAAAAACTGAAAACATTATTGCATTTTTCATCGTGTAGTAAAAGAATCGTCGTAGTCATCGTGTATTTACATCAAAAATTATATAAATCCGGGTTGCAGCGGTAGCTAGCAACCTAGTAAGAGACGAACACGTCCAATGTTAAGAAATATAAAAACCCATAACTCCTAAAAAAGGAGTCAGATCAAAACAAAAAAGTATACCATTAGAACTGTCTTGTCCAAAAACCCTATATAGGAAACTTTCTGTCATTTGGCTTTAACAGCAGGGGAAATATATTGGCTTGAAAATCAAGAAAAGTGGCAGCTACTACAGCATTTTGCCCAAACGGCATCTTTTTTTGTTTTTTTCTTCCACAGATAGCTTGGCACTGGAACATCGTAAAGAGTTGTTCAATGGCTCATTTTAAAGAAAATCTCTAGATCTAGTGCCATTTGTAATAAATTTTTTTAAATAGATTTAATTTTTACGAAAAACTTAATTTCTTATGTACAGTATTTATCAATGACGTCATAGTCGTTGGATGTAGTACATAAAGGCTCGATCATCGAATAAAGCTGAAACAAAGTAAAGGACAATTATGCCTCCATATATTCACAGTGATTTCTAATATTTCCTATTACATCTGCAAACTGTTCCACAGTTGCCGGTCCATAGGTTGGAAGCTTTTCATTAAACATACAACATTTCTTTTGGATATTACTACGAAGTTTTGCCAAAGCAATTCTAGCCAACTTTTCAACAAAATCCGCTCTTTCAGAGAGAATTTTAATCCGTAATTTTGAATGTTTGTCGTCGTCCCGGTAGAAAATTCGTAAATGTTTCTCAATTTAAAAAGATCAGCCTGCATTGTTGCCATCTTTTTGGACTTCTGAATGTAAGTTTTAACTTTGTCCTTCTGTTTATAATAAAGATCGAACTCTTCCCTATACTAACTTGCATAGGCAACTTCACTATAGTGAAGATTACAGTATTTATATTATACATCATTATAAATTATAAAAGGTTCGAATGTTCGAAGATTATAGAGTTAAAAATCTTCCCACGCCGGGAATCGAACCCGGTCCTCCTAAGTGAAAGTTAACTATCGTGGCCACTAGACCAAATGGGACCACAAAGAAGTATGATTTAAGAACCATATGCATATTATTATTTAACCATACCAATTATAATAAGGCCAAAACAAAATCGTCGAATTGCAACCTTACTTTTGACACATCAGTTAAATCTTCATCAGACTTAAAAACTGTTTTGCTAGTTTTTACAGTAAAGTCCGGGTTGCAGCGGTAGCTAGCAACCTAGTAAGAGACGATCACCTCCAATGTCAAGAAATATAAAACCCCCCAACTCCTAAAAAAAGAGTCAGATCAAAACAAAAAGTACACCATTAGAACCGCCTTGTCCGAATCCTCTATAAAGGAAACTTACCTCCCTTTGGCTTGAATACAAAGAAAATATATTGGCTTGAAAATCAAGAAAATTGACTTTTACCACGTTATTCTCCACAAACGGGATATTTTTTTCTTTCCGCTTTTTCTTTCTGCTCAGCTAGCTGGGCACTGGAAAATCATAGAGAGCTGTATAATAGCTCATTTTAAAGGAAATTGCAACATCTAGTCACTTTTGTATTTAAAAATAAAATACTTTTTAAAGTAGAATCAATTTTGTCAAAAAAATTGCATTTTTGATGTATTTTCATACTGCAGTCTTTTCAAAGATATTTGAATTTTGAAGCAATAAAACAGTCCATGTAATGAACTCTATAGTAATAATAGCTACTTGTCTCAATAGTAACCGAAACTCCTGGAACCAAAATTTTCTTTTTTGGCTTAATCGCTAAAATTATTATGTAAACTGCAAAAATATTTATGATGCCTAATCAGTAATAGTAATTTTTTATCCGGGTTGCAGCGGTAGCTAGCAACCTAGTAAGAGACGATCACCTCCAATGTTAAGAAATATAAAAACCCGTAGCTCCTAAAAAAAGAGTCAGATCAAAACAAAAAGTACACCATTAGAACCGCCTTGTCCAAATCCTCCATAAAGGAAACTTACCGCCCTTTGGCTTGAATAACAAAGAAAATATATTGGCTTGAAAATCAAGAAAATAGACTTTTACCACGTTATTCTCCCCAAACGGGATATTTTTTTCTTTTTTTCTTTGTCTCCAGAGATAGCTTGGCACTGGAACATCGTAGAGGGTTGTTCAATAGCTCATTTTAAAGGAAATTAATTGGGTTAAAAACCTTTTGTAACTAAAATAAATTATTTCTAAAAGAGAATAAATTTTTCCAATAAAAACTGTATTTTTGATGCAGTGACGTCATAATTACTATATAATTATAATAAAGATCGAACTCTTCCCCCTCAACTTCCCCTACACCTATTATTACACCTACTACTACAGCTACCTCCAATTCAGCTAAAACTATTCCACCTACACCAACTACTAAAGCTACAACTACTATACCTACACCTTCTACTACGGCACCTGCTATTACACCTGCTACCGCACCAACGAATACATCTAATTACATTAAAAGACGATCTCTGAAATAACAAACCATTCCATACATTGGACTTAGTTAGCTACTTGATTGTTTGAGTTTCGTCTCTTACTACTTAAAAGAAGAAAAAGCCGTAGGCTTTTTCCTGTTTGTATTTACAGTTAAAAAATTTACAGTAAAGAACGATCTCTCGCCCATAGTAACTAATATGTTACATTAAAAGACGATCATTGGAATTTATAATAAAGATCGAACTCTTCCCTATACTAACTTGCATAGGCAACTTCAAGATAGTTAAGATTACAGTATTTATATTATACATCATTATAAATTATATAAGGTTCAAATGTTCGAAGATTATAGTTATAATAAAGATCGAACTCTTCCCTATACTAACTTGCATACGCAACTTCACTATAGTTAAGATTACAGTATTTATATTATACATCATTATAGATTATAAAAGGTTCAAATGTTCGAAGATTATAGAGTTAAAAATTTTCCCACACCGGGAATCGAACCCGATCACAATAAGAGACGATCACGTCCAATGCTAACATAACAATAAAGAACGAACTCTAATTAAATTTTGTTATTATTATAATAAAGATCGAACTCTTCCCTATACTAACTTGCATACGCAACTTCACTATAGTTAAGATTACAGTATTTATATTATACATCATTATAGATTATAAAAGGTTCAAATGTTCGAAGATTATAGAGTTAAAAATTTTCCCACACCGGGAATCGAACCCGAGCCTGTTAAGTGAAAGTTAACTATCCTAGCCACTAGACCATATGGAACCATAAAGAATTACAAAAAGACGATCATTAGGATATCATACATAAGGCATTATAGTATGGTAAAGATCGACCTCTAGCCTATTTAAATTTTTACTATAGAGTTCATTACCATGAACTGTTTGATTGGTTCAAAATTCAAATATCTTTGAAAAGACTGCAGCATGAAAATACATCAAAAATGCAGTTTTTTGACAAAATTGATTCTACTTTAAAAACTATTTTATTTTTAAATATAAAAGACACTAGATGTAGCAATTTCCTTTAAAATGAGCTATTATACAACTCTCTATGATTTTCCAGTGCCCAGCTAGCTGAGGAGAAAAAAAGCGGAAAAAAAGATGCCGTTTGTGGAGAATATCGTGGTTAAAATCAATTTTCTTGATTTTTACATAAAGGATCGATATAGTTCATCATAAATGGTGTTTGTCAATATCCGGGTTGCAGCGGTAGCTAGCAACCTAGTAAGAGATGAACAAGCCCCATAGTAGAACTAAAGTAACCCATAACTCCTTAAAAAAAGTAACAGATCAAAACAAGAAGTAAACTATTAGGATACAAAATATCAGGATACAAAAATAACTTAGAACTGAGATGGAACAATTTTGGATCCAGGAGACAAAAAGAAAAACTAATTTTAAAATTTTCATGTATTTTTGTAGTTTAAATTAAGAAATTACTATTATTGGTTGGACATCATACATACTTTTGCAGTTAACATAATAACTTTAGCGATTGAGCCAAAAAAGAAAACTTGTTCCAGGAGACAAAAAAAAACTAATTCAAAAATTGTCAGGTATCGGTTTATAATAAAGAACGACCTCTTGCCTATACTAAATTTTATACGCCATCCGGGTTGCAGCGGTAGCTAGCAACCTAGTAAGAGACGATCACCTCCAATGTCAAGAAATATAAAACCCCCCAACTCCTAAAAACAGAGTCAGATCAAAACAAAAAGTACACCATTAGAACCGCCTTGTCCGAATCCTCTATAAAGGAAACTTACCGCCCTTTGGCTTGAATAACAAAGAAAATATATTGGCTTGAAAATCAAGAAAATTGACTTTTACCACGTTATTCTCCACAAACGGGATATTTTTTTCTTTCCGCTTTTTTTTCTGCTCAGCTAGCTGGGCACTGGAAAATCATAGAGAGCTGTATAATAGCTCATTTTAAAGGAAATTGCAACATCTAGTCACTTTTGTATTTATTTTATAATAAAGAACGACCTCTTGCCTATATTAAATTTTATAGGCCAATTAACTATAGTATAGGCTAGTACAGTCATATTTAAAGTCAATATATTAAAAATTTCCTCTAACGGAGAATCGAACCCCGGTCACCCAGGTGACAAGCGAGTATTATAAAAAGGTAATATTTAAATAAGTCCATTAGAAGAACTAACGACTGCGTATGTTGGACCTTTTTAGCTACCTTTCATTAAGGAACGAAGTCTATCTCATAGTAACTGATGCAACAGGGAAAAGAAAAAGAGGTCTATTGTGTATATGACGTCATTATAATGATGAACTATTTCTTGCTTATACTAACTTGCATAGGAAACTTAACTATAGTTAAGACTAAAGTATTTATATTATGATAAAGCAAAAATTTTCATCAAGTTTAGTCTTACCCATCAAAAGTTACGATCCTGAGAAAATTTGCCTTATTTTCGAAAAAAGAAAAAACTAGCCCTAAAAGTCATTGAATCAATGAATTATATAAAGGATCCTTATAGTCAGTTATAAATGGAGGCTACGCAAGCTTCATTGGTATTATGGCTGTGGAGATAGCTAAAACCTAGAAAAGAACATTTATTTAACTTTTGTAGCTGGCTAATTCTCTGAGGAACACAGAGAATCAATAATGTTCAATATAAATGGGGACTAAGTAAGTTTCAGTTCATGCAAGTTTCATAGAATATAGCTGAAATAAACCACAAACACAATACATTTAAGGGGCCTTTCCCGTTCCAAGACTTCTTTATTACAGATCAAAATAGAAAATCCAGAAATTTACAACCAAAATAAATTTAGAAAAGGGCTCCTTAGCTGTGCAAATATCTCTAATGTGACTTGAAGATTCCCAAATGGGCTTTGCAATTTGGGCAAGAATGAACAACATTCATGCAAGATGGAATACAACATGGAATTAAACAGCAGCCAAACACACATCCAATGAGAGCAAGAATGCCTCCGCTTATCCAGGCAAGGAGACTTGGTTCTTCTCTAATAGACGTATCAATTTCAGCATTACAATGTGGACACACCATATGAGTAGGATCTCGTCCAGGTGGCACTAATGCCACCGGAGGAGCATAGCTTGTAGGAGTAGAAAGCAGAGGGAATGTCATTTTTAAATTACTTTATTTCAAATAAGAATACCCACGCGTCGAGTAAATAGAACCTAACAAAAAACAAAACTAATTTAAAAATTTTCAGCTATTTCTCAGGTTTAAATTGAAAAATTAAAACTATTGCTCTGACACCATAAATATTTTTGCAGTTTGCAGTTAAAAAATAATATTTGATTTAAAATTTTCAAGAGTTATTCTAGGATCAGGTGACAAATCGAATTTTTTGTAAAATCCCCAAAAATTACTTCATTTTACATAACTATGTCTACATGCTTTTTATAATAGAAAAATCTGGGTTGCAGCGGTAACTAGCAACCTAGTAAGAGACGATCACGCCCCATAGTAAAAACTAAAGTAATCCATAACCCCTAAAAAAAGATTCAGATCAAAACAAAAAATACACTATTAGAACCGCACTGTCCAAAACTTCAATGAAGCAAACTTACCGTCTTTTGGCTTGAATAACAAAGAAAATATATTGGCTTGAAAATCAAGAAAATTAACTTTAACCACGATATTCTCCACAAACAGCATATTTTGTTCTTTCCGCTTTTTACCTCCTCAGCTAGCTGGGCACTGGAAATTCATAGAGAGCTGTATAATAGCTCATTTTAAAGGAAATTGTTACATCTAGCAATGAAAAAGTTCATGGTAATGAACTCTATAGCAATAATTGCTACTCATCTCAAGAGTAACCAAACCTTTAAGGAACGAAATTTTGATACCAATAGATACATCAAAGCAAACAGTTCGTGATAACGAACTGTGTGTTGTATAGTAAGAGCAACTCGTCTCAATAGTAAGTTGCTACATCTAGTTCCTTCTGTAATTAAAGATAAAATATTTTTTAATAGTTCTGGTTTGCACCGGTAGCTAGCAACCTATTTAAAAGACGATCATTCGAAGAACATACCATTGCATATAGTGGACTTAGTTAGCAGCTCGACTAATACTAATAGTACTAATTTTTTAATTCAAACTAGAACAATGCCTGAAAATTATTGAATTAGTTTTGTTTTTTGTCTCCTTGAATCAAAATTTTCTTTTTTGGCATAATCGCTAAAGTTATTATATAAACTGCAAATATAATTGTGATGTCTAACCAATAATACTAATTTCTTAATTTAAACTACAAAAATACATGAAAATTTTTAAATTAGTTTTGCTTTTAGTCTCCTGGAACCAAAATTTTTTTTACAGTAAAAAACAATCTCTCGCCAATAGTAACTGATATATGGTGGTTCCAGTTATTACAATAAGGAACGAACTTTAACCCATAGTAACTTAAGTATTAAATCAAACGGTTCGTTGTCATAGTAAAGAGCTGTGTAATGGCTCATTTTAAAGGAAACTGCTGTATATAGAAACCTTTTGTAATTATTATAATAAAAGATTAGATACTCAACTTAATTATAGTTAATGATATAGTAATGATAGGGTTTTATTGACAGCTGAACTACAAATTATCCGGTTGCAGCGGTAGCTAGCAACCTAGTAAGAGACGATCACCTCCAATGTTAAGTATAATAAAGAACGACCTCTTGGCTATACTAAATTAGGTATGGCATTGTAAGAGAATTAGCTGTGTCTGGAGTCGTGAGATCGATCCCCATACCCTACTTAATCTTTATTCATTCTCTTATTCTTGCAAAGGGATTTTTTTAGTAAATACAATTCTTGTCAAACTCGTTGTAGAGAGCTAGAAATAAAATTACATTAACATTATAAGAAATCATTATATAGATGATGAATTTTCCTTAATGATTAATATTAGACATAAATTAAAATCTTGTTTTTGGTAAAAGACCAGTTAATAGATTTTAAACCATAATTATTTTCTGAAAAATAAGGGTCTGACCGGATTCGAACCGGTGACCTATCGATCTGCAGTCAATTGCTCTACCTCTGAGCTACGAACCTTTGTTATTAACAGAGAATTAAAGATGTTTACATGAATATTAGACATAAATCAAATTACAGTAAAGAACAAACTTCCAGCCCATAGTAACTAAAATAAGATTATAATTAATGTTAAAGATTGATCAATATGCCATAATCGTAGGTTGTAGCCAGGTCGTCTCTTACTATTCAAATTAAGAAAAAGCCATAGGCTTTTTCCTGTTTGTAATAGAGTAATCCAGGTTGCAGTGGTAGCTAGAAACCTAGTAAGAGACGATCACCTCCAATGTTAAGAAATATAAAAACCCATAACTCCCCAAAAAAAAATTCAGATCAAAATAAGAAGTGTACTATTAGAACCGCCTTGCCCAAAATTACATTAAAGAACGAACTTTAGTCCATAGTTTATATTAAAGGACGATCATTAGATAAGCACACCATTGCATATATTGGACTGAGTTAGTTTTTCAGTTTAGAATCGCTAAAGTTATTATGTAAACTGCAAAAATATTTATGATATCTGAGCAATAATTTTAATCTTTTCATTCAAACTAACAAAAAACCTGAAAATTGAAAAATTATCACAATAAGAGACGATCACGTCCAATGCTAACATAACAATAAAGAACGAACTCTAATTAAATTTTGTTATTATTATAATAAAGATCGAACTCTTCCCTATACTAACTTGCATACGCAACTTCACTATAGTTAAGATTATTATAAATTATAAAAGGTTCAAATGTTCGAAGATTATAGAGTTAAAAATATTCCCATTATAATAAAGATCAAACTCTTCCCTATACTAACTTGCATACGCAACTTCACTATAGTTAAGATTACAGTATTTATATTATACATCATTATAAATTATAAAAGGTTCAAATGTTCGAAGATTATAGAGTTAAAAATTTTCCCACACCGGGAATCGAACCCGAGCCTTTTAAGTGAAAGTTAACTATCCTAGCCACTAGACCATATGGAACCATAAAGAAGTATGATTTAAGAGCCATCCGGGTTGCAGCGGTAGCTAGCAACCTAGTAAGAGACGATCACCTCCAATGTCAAGAAATATAAAACCCCCCAACTCCTAAAAAAAGAGTCAGATCAAAACAAAAAGTACACCATTAGAACCGCCTTGTCCGAATCCTCTATAAAGGAAACTTACCTCCCTTTGGCTTGAATAACAAAGAAAATATATTGGCTTGAAAATCAAGAAAATTGACTTTTACCACGTTATTCTCCACAAACGGGATATTTTTTTCTTTCCGCTTTTTCTTTCTGCTCAGCTAGCTGGGCACTGGAAAATCATAGAGAGCTGTATAATAGCTCATTTTAAAGGAAATTGCAACATCTAGTCACTTTTGTATTTAAAAATAAAATACTTTTTAAAGTAGAATCAATTTTGTCAAAAAAATTGCATTTTTGATGTATTTTCATACTGCAGTCTTTTCAAAGATATTTGAATTTTGAAGCAATAAAACAGTCCATGTAATGAACTCTATAGTAATAATAGCTACTTGTCTCAATAGTAACCGAAACTCCTGGAACCAAAATTTTCTTTTTTGGCTTAATCGCTAAAATTATTATGTAAACTGCAAAAATATTTATGATGCCTAATCAGTAATAGTAATTTTTTAATTTAAACAACAAAAATACATGAAAATTCTAAAATTAGTTTTGCTTTTTGTCTCCTGGAAGAAATTTTTTTTTCATCTCAGTTCAAATTTATTATTGTATCCTGTAACCCGTAAAGTACATATCTCCATATTATTGTCTCATAATTGCAATTATTTTAGTTTTCAGTCCAGAATCACTAAACTTATTATTTAAACTGCAAAAATATTTATGGTGTCTAACCAATAATACTAATTTTGTAATTCAAACAAGATAAATACCTGAAAATTTTAAAATTAGTTTTGTTTTATGCTAGGTTTTAGATACTCGACACGGGATTTTGTGTGCTTAATAATTTTAAATCTTGAAAAAATATGGTCTCACGCGAGTGGAAAAAAAGAAAGAATACCCAAAAACAATATCAAAATAGAACAATCCAAATTTCTACTAATAGAAAACTTTACTACACAAAAAATAAAGCTAACATCCTGAAATATAAGAAAAGTTTATTTAAAAGAGATAAAAATGCCACCAAACGCAATAAAGCTCGAGCACGCGTAAGGATTGCTACTAAGATGTCTTGTGATCCAGGATTTAAGAAAATGAAATATGACAGAGCAAAACAGAGGTATCTTACGGATCAGGGGTATCGAGAAGGGAAAATTGAGACAGCGAAACAAAAGAGCAAGGAACGGTATGATAACGATATAGATTACCGAAACAAACATAAGAAAAAAGTTGCTACCAGAATAATGGGTAGATACTGGGGTGACAAAAGCTATAATGAAAAATTAAATTCTCTGCGAGGTTGTACCGAAGAACGCATAAGGACAAAGGGAAAAATTACATTCAGAAATACAAGAAGATGGCAAAAATGCAGGCTGATCTTTGTAAATTGAGAAACATTTTACGCATGTTTTATCGGGATCATGAAAAGTATTCGAAATTACAGATTAAAATTCTCTTTGAAAGAGCGGATGCTGTTGAAAAGTCGGCTAGAAATGCTTTGGCAAAGCTTCATGGCAATATCCAAAAGAAATGTTGTCAGTTTTATAATAAAGATCGAACTCTTCCCTATACTAACTTGCATAGGCAACTTCACTATAGTTAAGATTACAGTATTTATATTATACATCATTATAAATTATAAAAGGTTCAAATGTTCGAAGATTATAGAGTTAAAAATTTTCCCACACCGGGAATCGAACTCGGGCCTGTTATTATAATAAAGAACGAATATTTTACCGATTATCTACTAATAACCATATATGACGTAATAAGTGACATGACGTAATATCTAAAACCTATTGTGTACTAATAACCATATATGACTTAATTAGCGACGTGACGTAAAAATTAAAAAAATTAATTTTTATTTTATTTTCGTTTTTAGTTCAGAATTACAGTAAAGAACGATCTCTCTCCCACAGTAACTGATATGTTACATTAAAAGACGATCATTGGAATAAAAAGTTATCCGGGTTGCAGCGGAAGCTAGCAATCCGGGTTGCAGCGGTAGCTAGCAACCTAGTAAGATACGATCACGTCCAATGTTAAGAAATATAAAAACCCATAGTTCCTAACAAAGGAGTCAGATCAAAACAAAAAGTACACCATTAGAACCGCCTTGTCCGAAACCCCTGTATAGGAAACTTTCTGTCCCTTGGCTTGAACAGCAAGGGAAATATATTGGCTTGAAAATCAAGAAAATTGACTTTAACCACGTTATTCTCCCCAAACGGGATATTTTTTTCTTTTTTTCTTTTTTTTTTCTTTTCCACAGATAACTTGGCACTTGAACATCGTAGAGGGTTGTTCAATAGCTCATTTTAAAGGAAATTAATTGGGTTAAAAATCTATAGTAACTAAAATAAATTATTCTAAAAGAGAATAAATTTTTCCACCAAAAACTGCATTTTTGATGTTTATAATAAAGATCGAACTCTTCCCTATACTAACTTGCATACGCAACTTCACTATAGTTAAGATTACAGTATGTATTTTTTTTTATATTAAAAGACGATCACTGAAATAACAAACCATTCCATACATTGGACTTAGTTAGCTACTTGATTGTTTGAGTTTCGTCTCTTACTATTTAAAAGAAGAAAAAGCAGTAGGCTTTTTTATAATAAAGAACGACCTCTTTCCTATACTAAATTTTATAGGCCACTTAACTATAGTATAGGCTAGTACAGTTATTATATTTAAGGTCAATATATTAAAATTTTCCACTAAAAGACGGTCATTGGAATAAAAACCCAATACATACATTTGATTTAGTTAGCTACTTGATTGTTTGAGGCTAGTCTCTTACTATTTCAAAGAAGAAAAAGCCGTAGGCTTTTTCCTGTTTGTAATCAATTAGAAAGAGTTCTACCTTTAAAATGAGTTTATAATAAAGAACCAACTCTTGCCCTTAGTTACCTATGTCTTGTCAAATTTGCTAATTATTTTCACCTGATTTTGTTTTAAAAATAATTCCCATACCGGGATTCGAACCCAAACTAATTGCTTGAAAGCCAAACTATCCTAAGCCACTCGACCATATGAGATACGTGTAAAAAGCTAATTAATAGTTTTATGATATCTTATAGCATAAATGTCATCGGATATAGCTGAAACCTAGTAAAGAACAAACCAAGGCACATAGTAACTAAAACTTTTAGAATAAAGAATGAACTCTTGCCTATACTAGATTAGATACTCAACTTAATTATAGTTAATGATAAAGTAATGTACATAATTTCCTATGTTATTAGAATTGTTGTCTATAGTAAATGATAAATTTACTAGATCCGGGTTGCAGCGGTAGCTAGCAACCTAGTAAGAGACGATCCCTCCCCATAGTAAAATTCGGGTTGCAGCGGTATCCGGGTTGCAGCGGTAGCTAGCAACCTAGTAAGAGACGATCACGTCCAATGTTAAGAAATATAAAAACCCATAGCTCCTAAAAAGGAGTCAGATCAAAACAAAAAGTACACCATTAGAACCGCCTTGTCCGAAACCCCTGTATAGGAAACTTTCTGTCCCTTGGCTTGAACAGCAAGGGAAATATATTGGCTTGAAAATCAAGAAAATTGACTTTAACCACGTTAGTCTCCACAAACGGGATATTTTTTTTTCTTTTTTTGTATCCAGAGATAGCTTGGCACTGGAACATCGTAGAGGGTTGTTCAATAGCTCATTTTAAAGGAAATTAATTGGGTTAAAAATCTATAGTAACTAAAATAAATTATTTCTAAAAGAGAATAAATTTTTCCAATAAAAACTGTATTTTTGATGCAGTGGACGTCATAATTACTATATAAGAAACGTCAAAACTGTAAATGGTCTCATTCATGAATACATAATGGCTAGATCAAAGCAAGCTATACGCAAGTTAAAAATAAGTACTAAAAAATCAAGAAAAGTGGCAGCTACTACAACATTCTGCCTAAACGGGATATTTTTTTCTCTTTTCTTTGTTTCCAGTATAATAAAGATCAAAATCTTCCCTATACTAACTTGCATACGCAACTTTACTATAGTTAAGATTAAAGTATTTATATTTTTTTTACATTAAAAGATCCGGGTTGCAGCGGTAGCTAGCAACCTAGTAAGAGACAATCACGTCCAATGTTAAGAAATATAAAAACCCATAGTTCCTAACAAAGGAGTCAGATCAAGACAAAAAGTACACCATTAGAACCGCCTTGTCCGAAACCCCTGTATAGGAAACTTTCTGTCCCTTGGCTTGAACAGCAAGGGAAATATATTGGCTTGAAAATCAAGAAAATTGACTTTAACCACGTTATTCTCCCCAAACGGGATATTTTTTTCTTTTTTCTTTTTTTCTTTTCCACAGATAGCTTGGCACTGGAACATCGTAGAGGGTTGTTCAATAGCTCATTTTAAAGGAAATTAATTGGGTTAAAAATCTATAGTAACTAAAATAAATTATTTCTAAAAGAGAATAAATTTTTCCACCAAAAACTGCATTTTGATGTCTTTTCACACTGCAGTCTTTCAAACATTATAATTTATATAAAGGACCGATATAGTTCATCATAAATGGTCTTTGTCATCATGTTTTTTTTATTTAGTTATCCAGAAAAATACCTGAAAATTTTAAAATTAGTTTGGTTTTTCTTTCGTTACAGTAAAGATCGATCTCTCGCCCATGGTATTTGATATATGGTGATTCAAGAGGTAGCTACCAGCTATCCAGATTGCAGCAGTAACCGGGTTGTTTTACATAAAGGATCGATCACGTTCCATGGTAAAAAATAAAATAGTCCATAATTCGTAAAAATAGAGTCATCCGGGTTGCAGCGGTAGCTAGCAACCTAGTAAGAGACGATCACGTCCAATGTTAAGAAATATAAAAACCCATAGCTCCTAAAAAGGAGTCAGATCAAAACAAAAAGTACACCATTAGAACCGCCTTGTCCGAAACCCCTGTATAGGAAACTTTCAGTCCCTTGGCTTGAACAGCAAGGGAAATATATTGGCTTGAAAATCAAGAAAAGTGGCAGCTACTACAACATTCTGCCTAAACGGGATATTTTTTTTTCTCTTTCTTTTGTATCCAGAGATAGCTTGGCACTGGAACATCGTAGGTATTTGTTCAATAGCTCACTTTAAAGGAAATTAATTGGGTTAAAAATCTATAGTAACTAAAATAAATTATTTCTAAAAGAGAATAAATTTTTCCACCAAAAACTGCATTTTTGATGTCTTTTCACACTGCAGTCTTTTACAGTAAAGAACGATCTCTCTCCCATAGTAACTGATATGTTATTATATTAAAACACGATCATTAAAAGAACAAACCATTGCATACATTGGACTTAGTTAGCTGCCTGATTCTTTGAGAGTCGTCTCTTACTACTCCAAAGAAGAAAAAGCCGCAGGCTTTTTCCTGTTTGTAATCAGGGTTTACATAATATGGGTTGTCAAACAGTTTATATTTTAGCAGGGGTCATCCGGGTTGCAGCGGTAGCTAGCAACCTAGTAAGAGACAATCACGTCCAATGTTAAGAAATATAAAAACCCATAGTTCCTAAAAAAGGAGTCAGATCAAAACAAAAAGTACAGCATTAGAACCGCCTTGTCCGAAACCCCTGTATAGGAAACTTTCTGTCACTTGGCTTGAACAGCAAGGGAAATATATTGGCTTGAAAATCAAGAAAATTGACTTTAACCACGTTATTCTCCACAAACGGCATATTTTTTTTCTTCTCTTTTTTTTTCTGGTTTTCCAGAGATAGCTTTGCACTGGAACATCGTAGAAAGTTGTTCAATGGCTCATTTTAAAGGAAATTAATTGGGTTAAAAATCTTTTGTAACTAAAATAAATTATTTCTAAGAGAGAATAAATTTTTCAATTAAAAACTGCATTTTTGATGTCTTTTCATACTGCAGTCTTTCAAAGTTATAATAAAGAACGAAATCTTGCCTATACTAAATTGCATACTCAACTTAATTATGCTTAATTCATATAGTAATGATATACAACATATTAATCTACTAAAAGTCGAGGGCTCGTACAAGGAATTAAGTCATTATTTAGAAGAAGTGTTTTTACATTAAAAGACGATCACTGGAATAACAAATTATAGTAGAGAACGAGCTAGGATCGACGTAAAGAGTTATTAATAGAAGTTTTGTTTATCCGGGTTGCAGCGGTAGCTAGCAACCTAGTAAGAGACGATCACGTCCAATGTTAAGAAATGTAAAAACCCATAGTTCCTAAAAAAGGAGTCAGATCAAAACAAAAAGTACACCATTAGAACCGCCTTGTCCGAAACCCCTGTATAGGAAACTTTCTGTCATTTGGCTTGAACAGCAAGGGAAATATATTGGCTTGAAAATCAAGAAAAGTGGCAGCTACTAAAACATTCTACCTAAACGGGATATTTTTTTCTTTCTTGTTATCCAGAGATAGCTTTGCACTGGAACATCGTAGAAAGTTGTTCAATGGCTCATTTTAAAGGAAACTAATTGGGTTAAAAACCTTTTGTAACTAAAACAAATTAAAACAGGATAAATTTTTCCACTAAAAACTGTATTTTTGATGTCTTTCCATACTGCTGTCTTTTCAAAGACATTTGATTTTTGTTTTGGAAGCAATCAAACAGTTCGTGGTAAGGTTGTATTTTAAACTTTATATTCCATAGATAGCTTAGCACTGGAACATCGTAGTGAGTTGTTCAATGGATCATTTTAAATTATAATAAAGAACGAATATTTTACCGATTATCTACTAATAACCATATATGACGTAATAAGTGACATGACGTAATATCTAAAACCTATTGTGTACTAATAACCATATATGACTTAATTAGCGACGTGACGTAAAAATTGAAAAATTAATTTTCATTTTATTTTCGTTTTTAGTTCAGAATCGCTAAAGTTATAAATATAGTAAAGAACGAAATTTACCACCCGTGACTGAAATCCGGGTCGCAGCAGTAGTTAGCAACCTAGTAAGAAACGATCACGCCCCATAGTAAAAACTAATGTAACCCATAACTCCTGAAAAAAGATTCAGATCAAAACAAGAAGTACAGTATTAGAACCGCCTTGTCCAAAACCTCTATATAGCAAACTTACCGTCCCTTGGCTTGAATAACAACCCGGGTTGCAGCGATAGCTAGCAACCTAGTAAGAGACGATCACGCCCCATAGTAAAAACTAAAGTAACCCATAACTCCTGAAAAAAGATTCAGATCAAAACAAGAAGTACAGTATTAGAACCGCCTTGTCCAAAACCTCTATATAGCAATTACCGTCCTTTGGCTTGAATAACAAAGAAAATATATTGGCTTGAAAATCAAGAAAATTGACTTAAACCACGATTATCTCCACAAACGGCATCTTTTTTTCGTTCCGCTTTTTTTTTCTCCTCAGCTAGCTGGGCACCGGAAAACCATAGAGAGCTATATAATAGCTTATTTTTAAAGGAAATTGCTACATCTAGTGCCTTTTGTAATTAAAAATAAAATAATTTTTAAAGTAGAATCAATTTTGTCAAAAAAATGCATTTTTGATGTATTTTCATACTGCTTATATTAAAGAGCGAACTATAACCAATAGAAATTAAAATATTTAAATAAGTAATTATATGCATGATCTGGGTTGCAGCGGTAGCTAGCCACCTAGTAAGAGACGATCACGTCCAATGTTAAGAAATATAAAATCCATAACTCCTAAAAAAACAGCTAAGGAAATATTTTGGCTTGAAAATCAAGAAAAGTGGCAGATACTACAACATTCTGCCTAAACGGCATATTTTTTCTTTTTTTCTCTTTTCCACAGATAGCTTGGCACTGGAACATCGTAGAGAGTTGTTCAATGGCTCACTTTAAAGGAAATTAATTGGGTTAAAAATCTTTCGTAACTAAAATAAATTATTTCTAAAAGAGAATAAATTTTCCACTAAAAACTGCATTTTTGATGTCTTTTCATACTGCAGTCTTTTCAAAGATATTTGATTTTTGTACATAAATCATAATCGTATACCAGCGGTAAGATTTAAACCCACGCCTCCGAAGAAACTGGTGGCTAACACCAGCACCTTGGGCCACTCGGCCACGCTGCTTCTCATAACTACTATATATGTGAATCCGGATTGCAGCAGATGCTAGCAACCTAGTAAGAGACGATCAGTCCAATGCTAAGAAATATAAAAACCCAGAACTCCTAAAAATAGAGTCAGATCAAAACAAAATTACATCATTAGAAACACCTTATCTGAAACCCTACTAGATAAATAATGAATATCGTCATAGTTTTATTAGAACTATGACGTGAATAGAAAAACACGACATTATGTTGTTATTTCTAAAGACGTCATGAAATAATATCACATTAAAAGACTAGTTTAATCTAAGGTTTCTCGAAGAACATTAAAGCAGAATAATCATCAGCACATTGACAATTACATTGTGCCCTCTTCGTATGAAATTAATTAATTAATTGTGCGCTAAAAAAATATAAATGCTCTTACTTTTATAACTTTAATAAATCAAATAATATTAACATTTTGATTACTAAATATCAGTATATGTATATTAAACTGACAATGCACATTCATTTGTACTTTTTTCAGTAAAGTCCAAATTATGTCCTGGCCTTGGGAAGGCATAGGGGTTTTGAGCCCAGCTTATGTTAATTTATGTTCGTTTTGAGTTTGACTCGGTTATTTATTGTAATTTCTGTTCGTTTTGGGTTTCATTTATTTATCATTGCTGATTTGCGGTAGTT
Source organism: Artemia sinica (assembly GCA_027921565.1). Lineage (NCBI taxonomy): Eukaryota > Metazoa > Arthropoda > Branchiopoda > Anostraca > Artemiidae > Artemia > Artemia sinica. Next base: position 24,580,150 of record CM051260.1, read on the forward strand.
TCACGCTTCGTAGATTATTTGATTTTATTTTTGCTCATTTTTGTTTAATGGAGTTCATTACTTGTCTTTGAAAAACTTATTTTGTGGAAAAAGTTTTTTTAATTAATTTCTGTTCGTTTTATATTGACATAGTCTTTTCAGGGAAGAAGAAAATAATACTTTAAATCTTTTTGTTTTTTTAAGACTTAATAGTTTGGTCTGCTATTTATATGCCGGAGAAAATTTTCAGCAATTTTTAACAACATACACTCTTTTAAAAATTTGGACACAATTAAAAAGGGCACTAGGCCTTTCGATTTCCAATCGAATTAGCCCTTTTTGAGTTTCTACGAAAACGCTTTCTATAAACACCTTATATGCCCCCAGGGCATAAATTATAACCCTTACCCTAAGGGCTGTTAGAGTGGTTGTCATCCTTTAAGACATAATTTCCAAAACTTTCAACTACGTTAAACAAAATGGCTATCTCAAAATTTTGATTGGATGTGTTTGGGAAAATGGCTAGTCGCTCTCCCATCACTTTCAACTATTAAAAAAGGCACTAGCCCTTTCAATTTCCAACTAAATGAGCTCTTTTGAAGTTTCTACGACAACAAGCTTTCAATAAAAACCTTATATGCCCCCAGGGTATAACTTACAACCCTTGTCCTGAGGGCTGGGGGGATTGTTATTCTCAAAGACCTAATTTCCAGAACTTTTTACTACGTTGAACACAATGGCTATCTGAAAATTTTCATTGGATGTGTTTAGGGGAATGGTGCGCGTGAGAGGGTGGTTAGTTACCCTCCAATCACTTTCGACTATTAAAAAAGGCACTAGCCCTCTCAATTCCTAATTGAATGAGCCCCTTTTGAAGTTTTTATGACAACTCTATCTATAAAAACCTTATATGCCCCCAGGGCATAGCTTACAACCTTAGCCCTCGGGGCTCTGGGGGGTTTATCATTCTTAAATACATAATTTTCAGAACTTTAAACTACGTTGAACAAAATGGCTATCTCTAAACTTTGATTGAATGTGTTTGGGGTAATGGTGGGCGTGGGAGGGCGATCAATTACTCTCCACTCATTTTCGACTATTAAAAAGGGCAATTTCAATTTCCAAGCAAATGAGCCCTTTTTGAAATTTCTACAACAACTTTCTATATAAACCTTATATGCCTCCAGGGCATAACTTACAACCCTTGCACTGATGGCTCTGAGGGGGGTAATCATCCTAAAAGACCTAATTCCCAGAAATTTCGATTACGTTGAACAAAATGGATATCTCAAAATTTTGATTGGATGTGTTTGGAGAAATGGTGGGCGTGAGAGGGGGGTTAGCCCTTCAATCACTTTCGACTATTAAAATGGCACTACTCCTACAATTTTCAATCGAATGAGCTCTTTTTGACGTTTTTACAACATCGCTTTCTATAAAAACCTTACATGCCCCGAGGGCATAACTTATAACCCTTGCCCTGAGGGTTGTGGGGGGGGGGGGGGGTTGTCATCCTTAAAGACCTAATTTCCAAATCTTTCAACTACGTTGAATAAAATCGCTATCTAAAAAATTTTATTGGATGTGTTTGGGCAAAAGGTGGGAGTGACAGGGGGGTAAGTTGCCCTCAAATCACTTTTGACTATTAAAAAGGGCACTAGCCCTTTGAATTTCCAATCAAAAGATCTCTTTTTTAAGTTTCTACGACCAAGATTTCAATAAAAACTTATATGCCCCCAGAGCATAAATTATAACCCTTGCCGAAGACTGTGGGGGGAGTGTCCTGCTCAAAGGTATAATTTCCTGAACTTTATTTGGTTAAAGGCCGATCGTGCTTGCCACTTGTACTATGAAGTCATTAATTAAAGTTTTAAAATTAACAATATGATACACATGATACTTTTATCATACTTTTAGTTAAAAATAAAATACTTTTTAAAGTAGAATCAATTTTGTAAAAAAAATTGCATTTTTGATGTATTTTTATACTGCAGTCTTTTCAAAGATATTTGAATTTGGAAGCAATCAAACAGTTCATGGTAATTATTCGACTGTACATCGGAATGTATAAAATGTCTAAATAATTTTGAAATAGCATAGCTCCTACAAAAGTCAGATAAAAACAAAAAGTACACCCTTAGAACCGCCTTGTCTGAAACCCCCGTATAGAAAATTTTCTGTCATTTGGCTTGAACAGCAAGGGAAATATTTTGGCTTGAAAATCAAGAAAAGTGTGAGCTACTACAGCATTCTGCCTAAACGGCATCTTTTTTTTCTTTCTTTTTCTTCTTTCTTTTCCACAGATAGCTTGGCACTGGAACATCGTAGAGAGTTGTTCAATGGCTCTTTTTAAAGGAAATTAATTGGGATAAAAACGTTTTGTAACTAAAAAAAATTATTTTTAAAACAGAATAAATTTTTCCACTATTACATTAAAAGACGATCACTGAAACAACAAACCATTCCATACATTGGACTTAGTTAGCTACTTGTACAGGTCGGAAAGAGGATGTCATAGATTCATTCTCTGTCTGTGATTACTGTGCTGGGAAAATGCTGAAAAGTCAGGAAAATGTCCGATCAGTATTAAATAACCTTCATATCGACTGTACGCCGGAATGTGTAAAGTGTCTAAATAATTTTAAAATGACATAGCTCCTAAAAAAAGAGTCAGATCAAAACAAAAAGTACACCATTAGAACCGCCTTGTCCGAAACCCCTGAATAGGAAACTTTTTGTCATTTGGCTTGAACAGCAAGGGAATTATATTGGCTTGAAAATGAAGAAAATTGACTTTAACCACGTAATTCTCCACAAACGGCATATTTTTTTCTTTCTTTTTTTTTTTCCACAGATAGCTTGGCACTGGAACATCGTAGAGAGTTGTTGAATGGCTCATTTTAAAGGAAATTAATTGGGTTAAAAATCTTTTGTAACTAAAATAAATTATTTCTATGAAAGAAAAAATTTTCCCGCTAAACTGCATTTTTGATGTCTTTTCATACTGCAGTCTTTTCAAAAATACAGTAAAGATCGATCTCTGGCCCATAGTAACTGATATATGGTGGTTGCAGGGGTAGCTGCAAGCTATCCGGATTGGAGCGAAACCTGGGTTTTAGCGGTAGCTGCAAACAAAATTCAAAGAAAATATGTCGGCTTCTTATTAATTAAAAATCATCCGTGGTAATTACAAAAGCTGGACCTATCCGGGACTTGAAGCTGGGACCTCTTTCACCCAAAGTTTACATTAAATTACATAAAATATCGATATAGTTCATCATAAATGGAATTATGCAGGTAGTTACTAATAAAAATTTTGTTTAGACTTTAACTTGACAATTTTGTAAACATTGTCTGTGGCATAAATTGAACCTGCGACATTTGGAGTTGAACCCAGACTTCCCATGTTGCACGCAGGTATTCTTACCATTGTACCACCAGAAAATTACAAGATATAAATATTATACGAAATTCGGGTTGCAGCGGTAGCTAGCAACCTAGTAAGAGACGATCACGTCCAATGTTAAGAAATATAAAAACCCACCGCTGCAACCCGGATAAATAATTATCTAGTAGGGTTTCAGACAAGGTGGTTCTAATGATGTACTTTTATTTTGATCTGAGTCTGTGTTTAGGAGTTCTGGGTTTTTTTATTTCTTAGCATTGGACTGATCGTATCTTACTAGGTTGCTAGCTACTGCTGCAACCCGGATTCACATATATAGTTATGAGAGGCAGCTTGACCTTGTGGTCCAAGGCTCTGGTGTTAGCCACCAGTCTCTTCGGAGGCGTGGGTCCAAATCTTTCCGCTGGTATACAATTATGATTTATATACAAAAATCAAATATCTTTGAAAAGATTGCAGCATGAAAAGACATCAAAAATGCAGTTTTTGGTGGAAAAATTTATTCTCTTTTAAGAATAATTTATTTTTGTTACTACTGATTTTTAACCCAATTAATTTCCTTTAAAATGAGCTATTGAACAACTCTCTACGATGTTCCAGTGCCAAGCTATCTCTGGATACAAAAGAAAAAAAATATCCCGTTTAGGCAGAATGTTGTAGTAGCTGCAACTTTTCTTGATTTTCAAGCCAATATATTTCCCTTGCTGTTCAAGCCAAGGGACAGAAAGTCTAATATACAGGGGTTTCGGATAAGGCGGTTCTAATGGTGTACTTTTTGTTTTGATCTGATTCCTTTTTTAGGAGCTATGGGTTTTTATATTTCTTAACATTGGACGTGATCGTCCTTTTCTAGATTGCTAGCTACCGCTGCAACCCGGATTAGTATAGGAAAGAGTTTGTTCTTTATTATATTTCGCATCTCGATACGCCTGGTCGGTTGAATACCTTTGCTTTTTTCTTTTCAAGATGCTATCTCTGTTTTTTTTGGTAGTACTGTTTTTTTAACTTACGTGTAGCTTGCTTGATTGAAACCATTATGTAACCATTAGTTGAATGTTTAAGTCACGTATCAAGTATCAAGAACCTAACAAAAAATTAAACTAATTTTAAAATTTTCAGGTATTTTTTTAGTCTAAATTAAAAGATTAAAACTATTGTTCAGACACCATAAATATTTTTGCAGTTTATAACTTGAGCGATTCTGAACTAAGAACGAAAATAAAATAAAAATTAATTTTTTCAATTTTTACGTCACGTCGCTCATTAAGTGATATATGGTTATTAGTACACAATAGGTTTTAGATATTACGTCATGTCACTTATTACGTCATATATGGTTATTAGTGGATAATCGGTAAAATATTCGTTCTTTATTATAATTTTTTAAATAATGCTTGGAAATCCGGCGCCCCCTCCATAGAAATGTCCCTTACCCCTAAGAAACATCCTCCACGGAAATCTTCTCCAGAGTAACCCCTCCTCTAGCCCCCCCCTCCAGAAAAAATCCTTCCTGAAAATGGTTGTATACTTCCCAATAACCAGTAAATAATGCTGGCAAGTCCTGCACCCCCTTCATGGCAATTTCCCTTCCCCCATGAAAACTCCCTTCATGAACAGATCCTCCAACATAACCAACGACCCACCCTTCCCTCCCACTACCAGAAAAAAAACCTCCTGAAAACTTCTGTATACATCCCAATAACCAATAGTATATGTTAACATTGGGTAAAGTTCATAACTTTTAACCGTCCCTCTGGGAACTTCGGGGATTAAGTCATCCTAAAAGACATATTTATCATATTTTCGACCATGCTGAACAAAATGGCTATCTCAAAATTTTGATCGGGTGACTTTGGGAAAAAAATAAGCGTGGGAGGGGGTCTAGTTGCCCTCCATTTTTTTTGGTCACTTAAAAAGGGCACTAGAACTTTTAATTTCCGTTCCAATGAGCCCTCCCACGATATTCTAGGACCACTGGGTCGATACGATCACCCCTGGGGAAAAAAACAAACAAACAAATAAACACGCATCCGTGATCTTTCTTCTGGCAAAAAATGTAAAACTCCACATTTTAGTAGATAGGAGCTTGAAACCTCTTCAGTAGGGTTCTCTGATACGCTGAATATGATGGTGTGATTTTCATTAAGGTTCTATAACTTTTCAGGGGGTCTTTCCCCCTTTTTTTGAAAATCAGCCAAATTTTCTCAGGCGCGTAACTTTTGATGGGTAGCACTAAACTTGATGAAAATTATATATTTGAAATCAGCATTGAAATCTGATTCTTTTGATATATCTATTGGTATCACAAACCCGTTTTCTAGAGCTTCGGTTACCATTGAGCCGGGTCACTCCTTACTTACAGTTCGTTACCACGAACTGCTTGATTTTATTAAATATCTTCAGGAATTATTCTAGTTCCAGTTAACAAATAATTTTTTCGTTAAAAACCCCAAAACATTACTGCATTTTACATAATAATGGATAATTATATAAAATGAAACCGTATTGACAAACACCATTTATGATGAACTATATCGTTCCTTTATGTAAATGCTAGCTACCGCTGCAACCCTGCTTCGTTCTTTATTATAGGGTTTTTATTCCAAAGAGTACCTTTTAATGGAAATTTTTAATATATTGACCTTAAATATAACTGTACTAGCCTATACTCTATAGTTAAGTGGCCTATAAAATTTAGTATAGGCAAGAGGCCGTTCTTTAATATAAATCATATATGCTTATTAGTAAACAATAGGTTTTTAGATATTACGTCATGTCACTTATTACGTCATATATGGTTATTACTAGATAATTGGTAAAATATTCGTTCTTTATTATAATAGAGTTCGCTCTTTATTATAATAATCACAGACAAAGAATGAATCTATGACATCCTCTTTCCAACCTGTACATTGAATTAGTTCTTCTCTGTCATCTTTGGGTATGTCCTGTTGTAGGTGTTCTAAAATCGTGGCCATCATTACATAAAAACCTTTCTTATTTGAAAGGGATCTTAGACTCTTCAATTGGTATTTTGTCTTTATCTGCTCACAACTGTCACAATGCATTATGGGGTATACATCCCTAATGTTAGCTACCTTATCAAGGCTCTCACCAAATAATTTTATTATTGTATTTTCATCCACAGAAACTCTAATATTGCCATCACCGTAAATGAAGTCTTGACTATTATTACGACAGAGTCTACTTGACACTTCTTCTATGTGATGACTTAGTTCCTTGTACGAGCCCTCGACTTTTAGTAGATTAATATGTTGTATAATCTTACATTTTGATACTGCCTTATATACGCTATTAATGAAACAGTTCAAGACAGGAAAATGTGGAGCTAGTGCCCTTAGAGAACGCAAATAGCTCTGACATCCCTCATTTGGGCTACAGTATAACGAATGCCCATGCTTTCTTGTGTCCCTGTAATTGATTTCACAATAATCCAAGCCGCCAAGGTAGAAATTAACCACTTTGTCAGTTGAAAATTTTAATGCTATATTGTTTTCAAGGATATCAAAAAGAATTTGACATAATTCAATATCCGTCGGATAGAGCTTGCAGATATCAGGGTGACATTGCCAAGTAACCTGCTGCCCAATTTTGGTTTTGAATTTTTACTCAGATTGTTATAGGTGACTTCAGCCATCATAATTTCCTTGTCAGATCTAGTTTTAGAGCATTTTTCAATAGTTGTCTCGTACTTTTCAGGACAGTGTGTTCTACTATACAGAGAATTTTTTGCCAAATATTCAGTAGAACTAAACGAACTGTTTAAAACACAGTTAGAAATGCTTTTTTCTTGAGTCGGTGTTCCAGGAATTTGTTCTAAATCATTAGTCTTACAAACACATTTACTAATAACCCTAACAGGCTCGTTTTCGCCATAATTGAAAAACATTGCTTTTCCTTCGCTGTTGATAGGTATGCTTGTATATATATTTTTATTGCTGCTACATAAACTGCAATTGCTCCTTCCAAAATTAATATACGAATTTTCTAAGAAGTACGCCTCCGTATATTCACTGTGTTGTCGAACATTTTCCATTGCATCTATAAACTGTTCCGCAGTTGCCAATCCATACCTTGGAAGCTTTTCGTTAAACTGACAACATTTCTTTTGGATATTGCCATGAAGCTTTGCCAAAGCATTTCTAGCCGACTTTTCAACAGCATCCGCTCTTTCAAAGAGAATTTTAATCTGTAATTTCGAATACTTTTCGTGATCCCGATAAAACATGCGTAAAATGTTTCTCAATTTACAAAGATCAGCCTGCATTTTTGCCATCTTCTTGTATTTCTGAATGTAATTTTTCCCTTTGTCCTTATGCGTTCTTCGGTACAACCTCGCAGAGAATTTAATTTTTTCATTATAGCTTTTGTCACCCCAGTATCTACCCATTATTCTGGTAGCAACTTTTTTCTTATGTTTGTTTCGGTAATCTATATCGTTATCATACCGTTCCTTGCTCTTTTGTTTCGCTGTCTCAATTTTCCCTTCTCGATACCCCTGATCCGTAAGATACCTCTGTTTTGCTCTGTCATATTTCATTTTCTTAAATCCTGGATCACAAGACATCTTAGTAGCAATCCTTACGCGTGCTCGAGCTTTATTGCGTTTGGTGGCATTTTTATCTCTTTTAAATAAACTTTTCTTATATTTCAGGATGTTAGCTTTATTTTTTGTGTAGTAAAGTTTTCTATTAGTAGAAATTTGGATTGTTCTATTTTGATATTGTTTTTGGTTATTCTTTCTTTTTTTCCACTCGCGTGAGACCATATTTTTTCAAGATTTAAATTATTAAGCACACAAAATCCCGTGTCGAGTATCTAAAACCTAGCATAAAACAAAACTAATTTTAAAATTTTCAGGTATTTATCTTGTTTGAATTACAAAATTAGTATTATTGGTTAGACACCATAAATATTTTTGCAGTTTAAATAATAAGTTTAGTGATTCTGGACTGAAAACTAAAATAATTGCAATTATGAGACAATAATATGGAGATATGTACTTTACGGGTTACAGGATACAATAATAAATTTGAACTGAGATGAAAAAAAAATTTCTTCCAGGAGACAAAAAGCAAAACTAATTTTAGAATTTTCATGTATTTTTGTTGTTTAAATTAAAAAATTACTATTACTGATTAGGCATCATAAATATTTTTGCAGTTTACATAATAATTTTAGCGATTAAGCCAAAAAAGAAAATTTTGGTTCCAGGAGTTTCGGTTACTATTGAGACAAGTAGCTATTATTACTATAGAGTTCATTACATGGACTGTTTTATTGCTTCAAAATTCAAATATCTTTGAAAAGACTGCAGTATGAAAATACATCAAAAATGCAATTTTTTTGACAAAATTGATTCTACTTTAAAAAGTATTTTATTTTTAAATACAAAAGTGACTAGATGTTGCAATTTCCTTTAAAATGAGCTATTATACAGCTCTCTATGATTTTCCAGTGCCCAGCTAGCTGAGCAGAAAGAAAAAGCGGAAAGAAAAAAATATCCCGTTTGTGGAGAATAACGTGGTAAAAGTCAATTTTCTTGATTTTCAAGCCAATATATTTTCTTTGTTATTCAAGCCAAAGGGAGGTAAGTTTCCTTTATAGAGGATTCGGACAAGGCGGTTCTAATGGTGTACTTTTTGTTTTGATCTGACTCTTTTTTTAGGAGTTGGGGGGTTTTATATTTCTTGACATTGGAGGTGATCGTCTCTTACTAGGTTGCTAGCTACCGCTGCAACCCGGATAAAACCTAGCATAAAACAAAACTAATTTTAAAATTTTCAGGTATTTATCTTGTTTGAATTACAAAATTAGTATTATTGGTTAGACACCATAAATATTTTTGCAGTTTAAATAATAAGTTTAGTGATTCTGGACTGAAAACTAAAATAATTGCAATTATGAGACAATAATATGGAGATATGTACTTTACGGGTTACAGGATACAATAATAAATTTGAACTGAGATGAAAAAAAAATTTCTTCCAGGAGACAAAAAGCAAAACTAATTTTAGAATTTTCATGTATTTTTGTTGTTTAAATTAAAAAATTACTATTACTGATTAGGCATCATAAATATTTTTGCAGTTTACATAATAATTTTAGCGATTAAGCCAAAAAAGAAAATTTTGGTTCCAGGAGTTTCGGTTACTATTGAGACAAGTAGCTATTATTACTATAGAGTTCATTACATGGACTGTTTTATTGCTTCAAAATTCAAATATCTTTGAAAGACTGCAGTATGAAAATACATCAAAAATGCAATGTTTTTGACAAAATTGATTCTACTTTAAAAAGTATTTTATTTTTAAATACAAAAGTGACTAGATGTTGCAATTTCCTTTAAAATGAGCTATTATACAGCTCTCTATGATTTTCCAGTGCCCAGCTAGCTGAGCAGAAAGAAAAAGCGGAAAGAAAAAAATATCCCGTTTGTGGAGAATAACGTGGTAAAAGTCAATTTTCTTGATTTTCAAGCCAATATATTTTCTTTGTTATTCAAGCCAAAGGGAGGTAAGTTTCCTTTATAGAGGATTCGGACAAGGCGGTTCTAATGGTGTACTTTTTGTTTTGATCTGACTCTTTTTTTAGGAGTTGGGGGGTTTTATATTTCTTGACATTGGAGGTGATCGTCTCTTACTAGGTTGCTAGCTACCGCTGCAACCCGGATGAAAAGATATCAAAAATGCAGTTTTTGGTGGAAAAATTTATCCTGTTTTAAAATAATTTATTTTGGTTACTATAGATTTTTAACCCAATTAATTTCCTTTAAAATTAGCTATTGAACAACCTTTTACGATGTTCCAGTGCCAAGCTATCTGTGGAAAAGAAGAAAAAAAAAAAAAATATCCTGTTTAGGCAGAATGTTGTAGTAGCTGCCACTTTTCTTGATTTTCAAGCCAATATATTTCCCTTGCTGTTCAAGCCAAGGGACTGAAAGTTTCCTATACAGGGGTTATAGACAAGGCAGTTCTAATGGTGTACTTTTTGTTTGATCTGACTCCTTTGTTAGGAACTATGGGTTTTTATATTTCTTAACATTGGACGTGATCGTCTCTTACTAGGTTGCTAGCTACCGCTGCAACCCAGATTATATTTCTTAGTATTGGACTTGATCGTCTCTTACTAGGTTTCTAGCTACCGCTGCAACCCGGAAAGCTCTAACCTTTTATAATTAATGATGGACCACATCGATCCTTTATGTTATCCCTAATTATGAAATTGATCCCTTATGTATAAATTGCAAGCTATTGCTGCAACCTGGGTTTGTTAAAAAAATACTGCATTTTACATAATAATGGATAATTATATAAGAAAATCTAATTGACAAATAGCATTTATGATGAACTACATTGGTCCTGTATGTAACCGGATTAAAAAATTATTATCATATCTTATATATAACTTTTTTTATAAGTCTTCGATAGTCTAATGGTAAGTATGCCCACTTGTTACCTGGGAGAAGGTGGTTCGATTCTCCGTCAGGGAGAACGTTTAATATGTTGAATTAAAAGCACTATCTTTTCAATTTAAAATTTAAAAAAGAAACTTGTTTATTTACATTCTAGCTAAAATAATGAAGATAATATGAATGAACCACAGTGTTCAGTTTCTTTGGACTTGAGTTCGTGTTTTAACTATAAATACAAACAGAAAAAAGCCTACGGCTTTTTCTTCTTTTAAATAGTAAGAGACGAAACTCAAACAATCAAGTAGCTAACTAAGTCCAATGTATTGAATGGTTTGTTATTTCAGTGATCGTCTTTTAATGTAAAAATATAAATACTGTAATCTTAACTATAGTGAAGTTGCGTATGCAAGTTAGTATAGGGAAGAGTTTGATCTTTATTATATTTACTGTAATTCCTGCTACTATGGGCTAAGGTTCGTTCTTTCATGTAAAAGTAGCAAAAAAAATTTTAAGCCTGATGAAGATTTAACTAATGTGTCAAAAGTAAGGTTGCAAGTCGACAATTTTGTTTTGGCCTTATTGTAAATGGTATGGTGAAATAATAATATGCATATGGCTCTTAAATCATACTTCTTAATGGTTCCATATGGTCTAGTGGCTAGGATAGTTAACTTTCACTTAACAGGCTCGGGTTCGATTCCCGGTGTGGGAAATTTTTTAACTCTATAATCTTCGAACATTTGAACCTTTTATAATCTATAATGATGTATAATATAAATACTGTAATCTTAACTATAGTGAAGTTGCGTATGCAAGTTAGTATAGGGAAGAGTTCGATCTTTATTATATCCCGGTGTGGGAAAATTTTTTAACTCTATAATCTTCGAACATTCAAACCATTTATAATTTATAATGATGTATAATATAAATAATGTAATCTTCACTATAGTGAAGTTGCCTTTGCCAGTTTTTTAGTATAGGGAAGAGTTCGATCTTTATTATAACCTATACTATAATTAAGTGGCGTATAAAATTTAGTATATGCAAGAGGTTGTTCTTTATTATAATTTATTACCATGAACTGTTTGATTGCTTCAAAATTCAAATATCTTTGAAAAGACTGCAGTATGAAAATACATCAAAAATGCAATTTTTTTGACAAAATTGATTCTACTTTAAAATGTATTTTATTTTTAATTACAAAAGGCACTAGATGTTGCAATTTCCTTTAAAATGAGCTATTATTCAGCTCTCTATGATTTTCCAGTGCCCAGCTAGCTGAGAAGGAAAATCAAGCGGAAAGAAAAAAATATCCCGTTTGTGGAGAATAACGTGGTAAAAGTCAATTTGCTTGATTTTCAAGCCAACATATTTTCTTTTTATTCAAGCCAAAGAGCGGTAAGTTTCATTTATAAAGGTTTCGGACAAGGCGGTTCTAATGGTGTACTTTTTGTTTTGATCTGACTCTTTTTTAGGAGTTGGGGGGTTTTATATTTCTTTACATTGGAGGTGATCGTCTCTTACTAGGTTGCTAGCTACCGCTGCAACCCGGATAGCTACCGCTGCAACCCGGAAATATAAATATTAGATTCACTTATTACGTCACATATGGTTATCTTTTAATGTATTATTACAAACAGGAAAAAGCCTACGGCTTTTTCTTCTTTGGAATAGTAAGAGACGAACCTCAAGGAATCGGGCAGCTAACTAAGTCCAATATAAGCAATTGTTTGTTCTTCTAATGATCATCTTTTAATTCGGCGTTTCTTATTAGGTTGCTAGCTACCTCTTAAACCCGGATTATGAAATAGGTTGCTAGCTACCGCTGCAACCTAGATATTCTTATTTCTGCTACTATGGGCTAAGGTTCGTTCTTTCATGTAAAACTAGCAAAACATTTTTTAAGCCTTATGAAGATTTAACTAATGTGTCAAAAGTAAGGTTGCAAGTCGACGATTTTATTTTGGCCTTATTATAATTGGTATGGTGAAATAATAATATGCATATGGCTCTTAAATCATACTTCTTTATGGTTCCATATGGTCTAGCGGCTAGGATAGTTAACTTTCACTTAACAGGCTCGGGTTCGATTCCCGGAGTGGGAAAATTTTTAACTGTATAATCTTTGAACATTTGAACCTTTTATAATTTATAATGATGTATAATATAAATACTGTAATCTTAACTATAGTGAAGTTGCCTATGCAAGTTAGTATAGGGAAGAGTTCGATCTTTATTATAACTCTTTCAAAGAGAATTTTAATCTGTAATTTTGAATACTTTTCGTGATCCCGATAAAACATGCGTAAAATGTTTCTCAATTTACAAAGATCAGCCTGCATTTTTGCCATCTTCTTGTATTTCTGAATGTAATTTTTCCCTTTGTCCTTATGCGTTCTTCGGTACAACCTCGCAGAGAATTTAATTTTTTCATTATAGCTTTTGTCACCCCAGTATCTACCCATTATTCTGGTAGTAACTTTTTTCTTATGTTTGTTTCGGTAATCTATATCGTTATCATACCGTTCCTTGCTCTTTTCTTTGGCTGTCTCAATTTTCGCATGTCTATAAACTACATCATTATAATAACGCTGTTTGTCACTATCAATTTTCGCATCTCGATACACCTGGTCGGTTGAATACCTTTTGCTTTTCTCTTTTCAAGATGCTATCTCTGTTTTTTTGGTAGTACTCTTTTTTTAACTTGCGTGTAGCTTGCTTGATTGAAACCATTATGTAACCATTAGTTGAATTTTTATATCCCGTATCAAGTATCAAGAACCTAACAAAAAATTAAACTAATTTTTAAATTTTCAGGTATTTTTGTAGTCTAAATTAAAAGATTAAAACTATTGTTCAGACACCATAAATATTTTTGCAGTTTATAACTTTAGCAATTCTGAACTAAATACGAAAATAAAATAAAAATTAATTTTTTCAATTTTTACGTCACGTCGCTCATTAAGTCATAAACCTATTGTGCACTATTATTAGTACACAATAGGTTTTAGATATTACGTCATGTCACTTATTACGTCATATATGGTTATTAGTAGATAATCGGTAAAATATTCGTTCTTTATTATAAAATTCACTCTGGGCATGATCGTCTCTTAAATGGCTACTAGCTATCGTTGCAAACCAGACATCTACATAATGACTCCTTATAAAACTTCAGCTGATATGGACTACATTAATCATTGTCTTTTAATATAAAACTTTTTTAGGAGCTATAGGTTTTTATATTTCTTAACATTGGACGTAATCGTCTCTTACTAGGTTGCTAGCTACCGCTGCAACCTGGATGCCTATATAAGTTATTATAGGCAAGAGTTGGTTCTTTATGATAATAATGATGTGCTTTTGTTTTGATCTGACTCTATTTTTAGGAGTTCTGGGTTTTTACATTTTTTACTATTGGACTGATCGTATCTTGCTAGGTTGCTAGGTACTGCTGCAACTTGGATTAACATATATAGTTATGAGAGGAGGCGTGGTCAAGTGGTCCAAGGTGCTGGTGTTAGCAACTAGTCGCTTCGGAGGCGTGGGCTCAAATCTTACCGCTGGTATACGATTATGAACAACTCATTGAACAGCTATCTGTGGAAAAGAAAAAAAAGAAAAAAAGAAAAAGAAAAAAAATATACCGTTTAGCAGAATGTTGAAGTAGCTGCCACTTTTCTTGATTTTCAAGCCAATATATATTTCCCTTGCTGTTCAAGCCAAGGGACAGAAAGTTTCCTATATAGGGATTTCAGACAAGGCGGTTCTATATATTCAAACAATCGTCTTTTAATGTAATTCCTTTTATTACTTCAGTTACTACGGGCAATAGTTTGTTCCTTAACGTAACCTTTTAATTTTCATATATAGAGGTTTTGGACAAGGTGGATCTAATAGTCTACTTCTTGTTTTGATCTGACTCTATGTTTAGCAGTTATGGGTTACTTTAGTTTTTACTATGGGGCGTGGTCGTCTCTTACTAGGTTGCTAGTTACCGCTGTGTCCCGGATGTTACTATGGGCTAAGATTCGTTCTTTACTGTAATGGCGTATAAAATTTAGTATAGGCAAGATCTTATTTAATTCTAATAATCCTGAAGGCCTCTGCCTCCTTTCTCCAACCGTTCCTTTATTGTCCTCAAGTGTGTCTCTAGCTCCGCCCAGTGATCTCCTATTTATAAATCTATACTTCAATGAAATATAATACCCTCCAGTGTCAAGATATCCACAAGTTTTCATACGCTGTATAACAATGTTACTAAATTTTAATATCAAAATTCTCTAAATTATTAATCCAATTTGCTTTAATTTACCCGTGTTTTTCTCTTTCTTTCTTTTTTCTATTCTTCATTTTCAATTTTTTGCTGTTATGGTCCTCAACAAGTTCGCTTCCAGGATCCTTATTATTATGTTTGAAACAGTTTGTTACAACGTACTGTTTGAAAGTTTTTCTCAGAAATTATTTTTCCTCTTTTTCAAGCCACTAAGGTGGTCTAAGTTTCCTGAACAGATTATTGGTAATGATAATAACAAACAGGAAAAAGCCTACGGCTTCTTCTTCTTTGAAATAGTAAGAGACGAACCTCAAACAATCAAGTAGCTAACTAAGTCCAATGTATGCTATGGTTTGCGATTCCAATGATCGTCTTTTAATGTAATGGTATACGATTATGACGTCATTGATCAATCTTTAATATGAAATATGCGATTTTTCGTAAAAAACTGATTCTATTTTAAAAATACATTGTTTTAAGTACAAAAGGTTTTTAACCCAATTAATTTCCATTAAAATGAGCCATTGAACAACTCTCTACGATGTTCCAGTGCCAAGCTATCTGTGGAAAAGAAGAAGAAAGAAAAAATATCTCCTTTGTGGAGAATAACGTGGTAAAGGTCAATTTTCTTGATTTTCAAGCCAATATATATTCTTTGTTATTCAAGCCAAAGGGCGGTAAGTTTCCCTTATAGGAATTTTGGACAAGGCGATACTAAGGGTGTACTTTTTTGTTTTGATCTGACTCTTTTTTTAGGAGTTATGGGTTTTTATATTTCTTAACATTGGACGTGATCGTCTCTTACTAGGTTGCTAGCTACCGCTGCAACCCGGACTTCGCGTAAAAAAGACTTGCTTCAAAACTTCAAAGCGCACGGTTTCTCTGCCAATTTCAACCGGAAGTTCCAGTCCATCAAATTTTACAAGAACTCCAATTATTTCTCCGTTGGTAGCAACTTGAAGCTTGTTACTGTTCCTATTGATCCATTTACTAGCCCCTTAGCAACACAAATATTTCTTTGGAGCATTACACGTGCACCTACTGCAAGTAACAAGCTCATGAAAGAACCGGCTGTTCTTTTTTGTCGTTGCCAAAGTTTAAAACAGTGTTTGCTGCTTTCTGTTCGATTCGTTTGTCGTCAACAACTGAAGAGAGTCGATCAACTGCAGAAAGTTTAACGTAGTCTGAGCAGCTTTTTGTAAGAAGTAAATCGTTAACTACCATACAATTTTCATTGGTGGGCATAAGAATGACAGGTCTATTTCCCTCTTCATACAATTTTGAGTAAAGATCTATTATTTCGTCATTTGAAGCTCTGTAGGAGTTCCCAATTTTTCTCTTGTAAAGACTATTCAAATTTTCACCAGTGCAAAACCCTTGTCTAATTTCAGCAAGTGTATTAGCATAACTCTTATCCATCTTTTGTCTCACATTTATGCTTAGTTCCTCATACTCAAATAGATGCCAGAGGTCGAAAGTACCAACTGATCCGATCCTGTTTTTTACTTCTAGTCGTGTGAGAGGCATATAAGGAGGATTACCACTTACTGGTCTTAATTGAAGGAAATCTCCCAAAAGTACGCAGTTAGCATTACCCATTGGCAAATCAACTGCCAATATTTCTGATAGTCTTAAATGAATGTAGGTTAAAAGAAGAGACGAAACCATACTAATTTCATCAATAATAAAAAGTCTTGTCTCCTTAAGTCTCTTTCTCAAAGTAAGAAGTTTTTCAGTGGAGAGAGGTGTGTATTTTGTGGTGTTTTCCTGATCAATAGCTAAACTTAAACAACTATGTATTGTTAAACCATTTATGCTATGTGCAGCAATACCAGTAGGTGCCATAACTACAACGGGACAATCTTCATTATTGAACTTGTTGCAAAGTAGTCTTCTCACGACACTGATAACCCTAGATTTTCCTGTACCCCCACATCCAGATACAATCAACTTCAAAGATGTTGCACCATTGCGCTTGGTAACTGAGTCTAAAATTTTGTCAACAACTCTCTTTTGATCAATATTGAGCGACTCATAATCATTTTTCAACCATTCTTCGGTGTCACCATTTAAAATCTGTTTGTTTGTGTCTAACAAATCCTCCATAGCATCTGCTGCTCTGTCAATGACTCCTCCCTGAATTGCATTTTCTGGGTCATCTTCAATGTTTTCATCAATATTTTCTGCCTTCAGAATTTCTTTTGCACGTTCTCGGACCCTTTCTTCAAATTCTATATCGCTTTTCCTCTTAACAACAAATTTTTCATGGTAAGCTACCATGTCGGGATAGTTTACACTTTCAACACAGTAGGTTTCGTAGTTGCTATTTCCACTGACTACTAGTTCATTTTCATTTCTCCAAGGTTTAAACAATT
The DNA here is from genome assembly GCA_027921565.1 of Artemia sinica. Classification (NCBI taxonomy): domain Eukaryota; kingdom Metazoa; phylum Arthropoda; class Branchiopoda; order Anostraca; family Artemiidae; genus Artemia; species Artemia sinica. The sequence continues at coordinate 24,597,621 of CM051260.1, forward strand.
TTAAAAGATCTCCATAATAAGCATTTTTCTTCTCGTCAGTTTCAAATGGGTTTACCTTTCTGTGCTGTATGATATACGGTTTAAAAAGCCTTTTTCTGAGGTAGAAGGACCCGTCAGTTAACATCATATTATCATCAGTACCATTACGCTCCCGTTCATACCAAGACAATAACTGAAAAAGACTGATATTTTCCATATGTTCCGGTCTTTTAGGGTATATATCAATAACCCAGTGGGCAATGTACAGATCACTACTCTGTGGATCGTTTTTAGTAAGCTTTTCAAGCTCCTCATACCTTCTCAGTGTCCTCTTTACCTCGCTCTTTTTCGCAAGGTCAATATATCTAAATTGCCTAGAAATACTATACAATTTAGTACCAAGAAGCCTATCAGCAGCTTCAACTGCTCCAACTTGACGGGTTTTTATGGACTTCAACAAGTAGGACATAGTTCGTTGACCAAGACTTTTGCATGCATTATTTACTTCCTCCCACATTGCTTCTATTTCGACACTCTCTGCTTTTGTCATGTAATCGGTAATGTAATACGGTAATTTAGAGCCCAAATGGCCAATATATTGAACATTAATGTTTGCTTGATTAGCAATAAGTAACGCAGGAGAATAGTCATTTATATAACGCTCGTCATCTCTTCGAAGCAGATGATATATTCTTTTTCTTGGCTTTTTACGGTTTGTACCATGAGCCAAGCAGTCAAGGATGTCATATAATTCTGTTCGTTCCTTTGTAGGACGAGGAAAGCCAAACTTACAATACGTAACCCATCTTCCTCTTTTTCTCTTATACTTTCTTTGACAGTATTTATTACAGCGGTGCACTTGATGGTCTTTGACCAGTTTGTGAAGAGTTGGACTAGTCAATCTATTTGGTATTTCACAAGTTATAATACTATTGATATACTGAATCACTTCAGACGCTGTTGATTTCCCAATAATAGGAGCATCTTCAATCCACAACACACAGTGTACATGAGGCGCACCTCGTTTCTGATACTCGATACGCCAGAAATGATCCTTAATTTTACCAAACAAAGGATTTGTCTTTGAACAAATTAGCTCATTAAATATAGGTGTCCATTTTTTGTCAAAGTGCATGGAAACTGCAATTGGATCTAGACACGTCAACTCTGCTGGGGTCATTTTTGCCACACCAGGTAAGTTCTTATGGACAGTCCGTAAATATTCAATAAATTCAGGAGAGTACCACTCAGCACATGAAACTGTCAGAAACAAAGTCGGTGGACCCAATTGCTCAATCATTGACTTTACTTTATAGGAAAGAGATTGAAAATACTGCTGAGATCCTCTGATTTTTGATTGAACAGAAAACAAAGTCGCTTCCATCTCTCCATCACGGGAATGAAGCCTGTCTATAAATTGACGAGCATTTTGATTTGGTTTCACAGTCCGCAACATATGACCGACGCTATTACACATGTAAGAGAATTCTTGCAATTGGAAGCTGTGAAAAAGAAACTGTTTGTCAAGACGAAACTTAGTATGTCTGCTAAGAAGCCTTGATTTAAAATATTCTGCATTCCTAATCCGAAATGGTCTTGCCTTGTCACGCAAGCCATATTTGCCTTTCGGGAAAAGATTTGGAAACACTTTTAGATCAAGTTCTTCCTGAAATAAGTCTTCGCTCTCACCTTTTAGTTCTTGATTTGAAATTGGTCAGTACCAAGATCTTTCATCTGCTTAAAATCTTCAATGAAGTCTTTTGGTACCGCTGAATTGAGAGGCTGGACAGAAAAATGTTCAACCAATGTAGATTTTGCGCTTTCTGTCAGTTTCTGAAGGATTGCAGCTTCCGGTATTTCAGGTAAATTATCAACACCAACCGCTTTTTCAGCAAGACGTGCTTCAAGTATTTTATTTAAATCTTCTAGGATGTATGCATGTATTGTTTTATAGAGACTGTTGTTCTCTCTTAACCACAACAGTGCTTCATGGACTTTTCTCAGATCTATTAGTGCAGTCCAAACATTCTTGTTGTAAGTAGGCTGACCATTGACAATGACTACAAAACTATCAATGTTAAGAAGTTTTTCAGGCTGAATATCTGCATTTGCTTGCACATCAACAGGTAGATATACTATTCTCCCCTTAAGAGCGTCAACAAGTTCTGTTCTAGGTCTCTTCAATGCAGTTACTTGCCCTAATCTGACGATCGTAAGACAAGGCATAACAAATCGAATCATTGCCATTTCAAAATTATTTAAACACTTTATACATCCCGGTGTACAGTCTATATGAAGGTTATTTAATACTGATCGGACATTCTCCTGACTTTTCAACATTTTCCCAGCACAGTAATCACAGACAAAGAATGAATCTATGACATCCTCTTTCCAACCTGTACATTGAATTAGTTGTTCTCTGTCATCTTTGGGTATGTCCTGTTGTAGGTGTTCTAAAATCGTGGCCATCATTACATCAAAACCTTTCCTATTTGAAAGGGATCTTAGACTCTTCAATTGGTATTTTGTCTTTATCTGCTCACAACTGTCACAATGCATTGTGGGGTATACATCCCTGATGTTAGCTACCTTATCAAGGCTCTCACCAAATAATTTTATTATTGTATTTTCATCCACAGAAACTCTAATATTGCTATCACCGTAAATGAAGTCTTGACTATTATTACGACAGAGTCTACTTGACACTTCTTCTATGTAATGACTTAGTTCCTTGTACGAACCCTCGACTTTTCGTAGATTAATATGTTGTATAATCTTACATTTTGATACTGCCTTATATACGCTATTAATGAAACAGTTCAAGACAGGAAAATGTGGAGCTAGTGCCCTTAGAGAACGCAAATAGCTCTGACATCCCTCATTTGGGCTACAGTATAACGAATGCCCATGCTTTCTTGTGTCCCTGTAATTGATTTCACAATAATCCAAGCCGCCAAGGTAGAAATTAACCACTTTGTCAGTTGAAAATTTTAATGCTATATTATTTTCAAGGATATCAAAAAGAATTTGACATAATTCAATATCCATCGGATAGAGCTTGCAGATATCAGGGTGACATTGCCAAGTAACCTGCTGCCCAATTTTTGGTTTTGAATGTTTACTCGGATTGTTATAGGTGACTTCAGCCATCATAATTTCCTTGTCAGATCTAGTTCTAGAGCATTTTTCAATAGTTGTCTCGTACTTTTCAGGACAGTTTGTTCTACTACACAGAGAATTTTTTGCCAAATATTCAGTAGAACTAAACGAACTGTTTAAAACACAGTTAGAAATGCTTTTTTCTTGAGTCGGTGTTCCAGGAATTTGTTCTAAATCATTAGTCTTACAAACACATTTACTAATAACCCTAACAGGCTCGTTTTCGCCATAATTGAAAAACATTGCTTTTCCTTCGCTGTTGATAGGTATGCTTGTATATATATTTTTATTGCTGCTACATAAACTGCAATTGCTCCTTCCAAAATTAATATACGAATTTTCTAAGATGTACGCCTCCGTATATTCACTGTGTTGTCGAACATTTTCCATTGCATCTATAAACTGTTCCACAGTTGCCAATCCATACCTTGGAAGCTTTTCGTTAAACTGACAACATTTCTTTTGGATATTACTATGAAGCTTTGCCAAAGAATTTCTAGCCGACTTTTCAACAGCATCCGCTCTTTCAAAGAGAATTTTAATCTGTAATTTTGAATACTTTTCGTGATTCCCATAAAACATGCGTAAAATGTTTCTCAATTTACAAAGATCAGCCTGCATTTTTGCCATCTTCTTGTATTTCTGAATGTAATTTTTCCCTCTGTCCTTATGCGTTCTTCGGTACAACCTCGCAGAGAATTTAATTTTTTCATTATAGATTTTGTCACCCCAGTAACGCTCCTTGATCTTTTGTTTGGCTGTCTCAATTTTTGCTTCTCGATACACCTGGACGGTTGAATACCTTTGCTTTTGGTTTTTCTTATATTTGATGCGGTAATCTTCATCATTGTGATAACTCTCCTTGATCTTTTGTTTGGCTGTCTCAATTTTTGCATGTCTATAATCTTCATCATTGTGATAACACATCTTGCTGTTTTGTTTTGCTCTCTCAATTATTACTTCTCGATACGCCTGGTCGGTTGAATACCTTTGTTTTGCTCTCTCAATTATTACTTCTCGATACGCCTGGTCGGTTGAATACCTTTGTTTTGCTCTCTCAATTTTTACTTCTCGATGCGCCTGGTCGGTTGAATATTTTTGCTTTTCTCTTTTCAAGATACTATCTCTGTTGTTTGTGTAGTACTGTTTTTTTCAACTTGCGTGCGACTTGCTTGATTGAAACCATTATGTAATTATGAATGAGAACATTTTCATCTTTGTAGTTCTTAAGTAGTAATTATGACGTCACAGCGTAATGATTTTGTTGACGTCATAGAGCAATGATATTATTTCATGACGTCTTCAGAAACAACAATATAATTTCATGTTTTTCTATTCACGTCATAGCTCTAATATAAAACTATGATGACATTCATTATTTATCTAGTAGGGTTTCAGACAAGGTAATTCTAATGATGTACTTTTGTTTTGATCTGACTCTATTTTTAGGAGTTTTGTTATATTTCTTAGCATTGGACTGATCATCTCTTACTAGGTTGCTAGCTACTGCTGCAACCCAAATTCACATATATATTTATTTATGAGAGGCAGCCTGGCCGAGTGGTCCAAGGCACTGGTATTAGCCACCAGTCTCTTCGGAGGCGTGGGTTCATATCTTACCGCTGGTATACGATTATGTTTGAAAGACTGGAGTGTGAAAAGACATCGAAAATGCAGTTTTTGGTGGAAAAATTTATTCTCTTTTAGAAATAATTTATTTTAGTTACTATAGATTTTTAACCCAATTAATTTACTTTAAAATGAGCTATTGAACAACACTCTACGATGTTCCAGTGCCAAGCTATCTGTGGAAAAGAAAAAAAAAAGAAAAAAGAAAAAAATATCCCGTTTGGGGAGAATAACGTGGTTTAAAGTCAATTTTCTTGATTTTCAAGCCAATATATTTCCCTTGCTGTTCAAGCCAAGGGACAGAAAGTTTCCTATACAGGGGTTTCGGACAAGGCGGTTCTAATGGTGTACTTTTTGTTTTGATCTGACTCCTTTGTTAGGAACTATGGGTTTTTATATTTTTTAACATTGGACGTGATCGTCTCTTACTAGGTTGCTAGCTACCGCTGCAACCCGGATCAAATAGCTAACTAATTAAAATGTATGTAATTGTTTGTTATTCCAATGATGGTCTTTTAATGTAATTAATTATAAAAGGTTTTTATATGCAGCAGTTTCCTTTAAAATGACCAATTACACTCATTATTATGACCACAAACTGTTTGATTTAATACTTAAGTTACTATGGGTTACAGTTCGTTCCTTATTGTAACAAAATTAAAAAATAACTATCTTGTCTTATATGTAACTTTTATTTCATAAGTGTTCGATAGTCTAATGGTAAGGATACCGACTTGTAACTTGGGACAATGGGGTTCGATTCCCCGTCGGGTAGAACTTTTAGTGTGTTGAATTAAAAGCAATATCTTTCAAATTTTAAATTTAAAAAAGAAACTCGTTTTATATACATCCTAGCTAAAATAATCAAGATAATATTAATGAACCACAGGGTTCAGTTTCTTTGGGCTTTAGTTCGTTCTTTACTATATTACATAATCCCTATTTCTGTTTCAGTTAACATGGGCTAGGTGTCGTTCTTTATTGTAAATACTGTAATCTTAACTATAGTGAAGTTGCCTATGCAAGTTAGTATAGGGAAGAGTTCGATCTTTATTATTAATAATTTAAAAAAACAGTACTATACAAAGAACAGAGATAGCATCTTGGAAAAAAGAAACCAAGGTATTCAACTGACAAGGCGTATCGAGATGCGAAAATTGATAGTGACAAATGTATTAGTATAGGCAAGAGTTCGTTCTTTATTATAATTTTCGTTAAACTGACAACATTTCTTTTGGATATTACTATGAAGCTTTGCCAAAGAATTTCTAGCCGACTTTTCAACAGCATCCGCTCTCTCAAAGAGAATTTTAATCTGTAATTTTGAATACTTTTCGTGATCCCGATAAAACATGCGTAAAAGGTTTCTCAATTTACAAAGATCAGCCTCCATTTTTGCCATCTTCTTGTATTTCTGAATGTAATTTTTCCCTTTGTCCTTATGCGTTCTTCGGTACAACCTCGCAGAGAATTTAGTTTTTTCATTATAGATTTTGTCACCCCAGTATCGCTCCTTGATCTTTTGTTTGGCTGTCTCAATTTTTACTTCTCGATACACCTGGACGGTTGAATACCTTTGCTTTTGGTTTTTCTTATATTTGATGCGGTAATCATCATTGTGATAACTCTCCTTGAACTTTTGTTTGGCTGTCTCAATTTTTGCATGTCTATAATCTTCATCATTTTGATAACACATCTTGCTGTTTTGTTTTGCTCTCTCAATTTTTACTTCTCGATACGCCTGGTCGGTTAAATACCTTTGCTTTTCTCTTTTCAAGATACTATCTCTGTTGTTTGTGTAGTACTGTTTTTTTAACTTGCGTGCAGCTTGCTTGATTGAAACCATTATGTAATTATGAATGAGAACATTTACAGTTCTGACGCTTCTTATATAGTAATTATTCTCTTTTAGAAATAATTTATTTTAGTTACAAAAGGTTTTTAACCCAATTAATTTCCTTTAAAATGAGCTATTGAACAACTCTCTAAGATGTTCCAGTGCCAAGCTATCTCTGGAAAAGAAAGAAAAGAGAAAAAAATATCCCGTTTGTGGAGAATAACGTGGTAAAAGTCAATTTGCTTGATTTTCAAGCCAATATATTTTCTTTGTTATTCAAGCCAAAGGGCGGTAAGTTTCCTTTATAGAGGTTTCGGACAAGGCAGTTCTAATGGTGTTCTTTTTGTTTTGATCTGACTCCTCTGTTAGGAACTATGGGTTTTTATATTTCTTAACATTGGACGTGATCGTCTCTTACTAGGTTGCTAGCTACCGCTGCAACCCGGATTCGTTCTTTATTCTTTACTGTAAAAACTACATAGTCAATCTCACATCGGGTCGTTAGAACCTAACCAAAAATAAAACTAATTTTAACATTTTAAGGTATTTTTCTAGCTTGTATTGAAATATTCAAACTATTGCTCAGATACCATGGATATTTTTGCAGTTTACACAAGCTGCAAAGAACGCATACGCTGATCTTTGTAAATTGAGAAAAATTTTACAAATGTTTTACCGGGATTACGAAAAATATTCAAAATTAAAGATTAAAATTATCTCTGAAAGATTAGATTTTGTTGAAAAGTCAGCTAGAGATGCTTTCACAAAACTTCATAGTAATATCCAAAAGAAATGTTGCATGTTTAGTGAAAAGCTTCCAAGGTATTGACCGGCAACTGTGGAACAGTTTACAGATGTAATGGGAAATCTTGAAAACCACTGTGAATATATGGAGGCATAATTGTCCTTTACTGAGTTTCAGCTTCAATTCGATGATCGAGTCTTTATGTAACTAAAACTAATTTTAAAATTTTAAGGTATTTTTAGACATCACTGTGGATATATGGAGGCATTTTAGTCCTTTACTTAGTTTCAGCTTTATTCGATGATCGAGCCTTTATGTACTAATGTTATCTATGCAGACTATGCACCCACCTTCTCTTCGGACAGTTGTATATTTCTTTATGCATCCTTTGTCGAGAGTTGGTAATACCAATGTCCCCATCTTACGTATTCTTGAACGAAAAAACTCAAATGACCATATTCATCATTACAATATAAAGCATCTTCAATAAATTCCAGTCAACACTTCGTATTTGGAGCTCTTTTAGTTAACATTAAGAAGCGAATTGGGCAATCCTTTTGTAATATTGATCTGACTCCTTTGTTAGGAACTATGGGTTTTTATATTTCTTAACATTGGACTCTTACTAGGTTGCTAGCTACCGCTGCAACCCAGATACCACTGCAACCCGGAAAATTCCAGTTAACATTTGCTAGATGTCGTTCTTTACTACAATCCTTTTTTAGGAACTATGGGTTTTTATATTTCTTAACATTGGACGTGATCGTCTCTTACTAGGTTGCTAGCTACCGCTGGCAACCCGGATATCATTACAAACAGGAAAAAGCCTACGGCTTTTTCTTCTTTGAAATAGTAAGAGACGAACCTCAAGTAACTACCCCTGGAACCACCATTTATCAGTTACTATGGATGAGAGATCGTTCTTTACTGTATTTTATTTTTAATTACAAAAGTGACTAGATGTTGCAATTTCCTTTAAAATGAGCTATTATACAGCTCTCTATGATTTTCCAGTGCCCAGCTAGTTGAGGAGGAAAATCAATCGGAAAGAAAAAGATATCCCGTTTGTGGAGAATAACTTGGTTAAAGTCAATTTTCTTGATTTTCAAGCCAATATATTTTCTTTGTTATTCAAGCCAAAGAGTGATAAGTTTCCTTAATAGGGGTTTTGGACAAGGTGGTTCTAATGGTGTAATTTTTGTTTTGATCTGACTCTTTTCTCAGGAGTTAGGGGGTTTTTATATTTCTTAACATTGGACGTGATCGTCTCTTACTAGGTTGCTAGCTACCGCTGCAACCCGGATTGCTAGCTACCGCTGCAACCCGGAAAATACGATGAAATAATAATATGCATATGGTTCTTAAATCATGCTGTTTTATAGTCCCATATGGTGTAGCGGATAAGATAGCTGGCTTTGATCTAGAAGGCCCGGGTTCGATTCCCGGTATTGGAAAATTTTTAACTCTATAATCTTCGAACATTAGAAGCTCTAAACCTTTTATAATTTATAATGAACCACATCGATCCTTTATGTAATGTAACTACACCTGGAACCACCATATATCAGTTAGTATGGGAGAGAGATCGTTCTTTATTACTGTAAATGCCCAGCTAGCTGAGGAGAAAGAAAAAGCTTTCAGTTAACATGGGCTAGGTGTCGTTCTTTATTGTAAGGTGGAAAAATTTATTCTCTTTTAGAAATAATTTATTTTAGTTACTATAGATTTTTAACCCAATTAATTTCCTTTAAAATGAGCTATTGAACAACCCTCTACGATGTTCCAGTGCCAAGCTATCTCTGGAAACAAAGAAAAGAGAAAAAAATATCCCGTTTAGTCAGAATGTTGTAGTAGCTGCCACTTTTCTTGATTTTTTAGTACTGATTTTTTAACTTGCGTGTAGCTTGCTTTGATCTAACCATTATCTAATTATGAATGAGACCATTTACAGTTTTGACGTTTCTTATATAGTAATTATGACGTCACTGCATCAAAAATACAGTTTTTATTGGAAAAATTTATTCTCTTTTAGAAATAATTTATTTTAGTTACTATAGATTTTTAACCCAATTAATTTCCTTTAGGATGAGCTATTGAACAACCCTCTAGGATGTTCCAGTGCCAAGCTATCTCTGGATACAAAGAAAAGAGAAAAAAATATCCCGTTTGGGGAGAATAAAGTGGTTAAAGTCAATTTTCTTGATTTTCAAGCCAATATATTTCCCTCTCTGTTCAAGCCAAGGGACAGAAAGTTTCCTATAAAGGGGTTTCGGACAAGGCGGTTCTAATGGTGTACTTTTTGTTTTGATCTGACTCCTTTTTTAGGAGCTATGGGTTTTTATATTTCTTAACATTGGACGTGATCGTCTCTTACTAGGTTGCTAGCTACCGCTGCAACCCGGATGATCGTCTCTTACTAGGTTGCTAGCTACCGTTGCAATTTGTTCTTTACTAGGTTTAAGCCATCTCTAAAGCCATGATACTGGTGGAAATTAAATAAACTCTATTTTTGTTTCAGTTAACATGGGCTAGGTGTCGTTCTTTATTGTAATACCGCTGCAACCGGGATAATTACCATGAAATGTTTTTTACTGTAACGGTTTATTCTTTACTAGGTTTCAGCCATCTCTACAGCCATGATACTGATAGATATTATATAATCCCTATTTGTGTTTCAGTTAACATGGGCTAGGTGTCGTTCTTTATTGTAAATTTTGAAAAGACTGCAGTATGAAAAGACATAAAAAATCTAGTTTTTATTGAAAAAATTTATTTTGTTTTAAAAATAATTTGTTTAAGTTACAAAAAGTTTTTAACCCTATTAATTTCCTTTAGAATGAGCCATTGAACAACTCTCTACGATGTTCCAGTGCCAAGCTATCTGTGGAAAAGAAAAAAAAGGAAAAAATGTAGCGGTTTAGGGAGAATGCTTTAGTAGCTGCCACTTTTCTTGATTTTCAAGCCAATATATTTCCCTTGCTTTTCAAGGCAAGGAACATAAAGTTTCCTATACAGGAATTTTGGACACGATGGTTCTAATGGAGTAGAAATAGCTCCTCTTTTTTAGGAGCTATGGGTTCTTATATTTCTTAACATTGGACGTGATCGTCTCTTACTAGGTTGCTAGCTACCGCTGCAATCCGGAATACTATATCATTAACTATAATAAAGTTGAGTATCTAATATATTATAGGCTAGAGTTCGTTCTTTATTATAATTTTTATATTTCTTAACATTGGACGTGATCGTCTATTACTAGGTTGCTAGCTACCGCTGCAACCCGGATAAAGCCTGAAGTTCATTCTTTATTATAATCAAGGCTCTCACCAAATAATTTTATTATTGTATTTTCATCCACAGAAACTCTAATATTGCTATCACCGTAGATGAAGTCTTGACTATTATTACGACAGAGTCTACTTGACACTTCTTCTATATAATGACTTAGTTCCTTGTACGAGCCCTCGACTTTTAGTAGATTAATATGTTGTATAATCTTAGATTTTTATACTGCCTTATATACGCTATTAATGAAACAGGTCAAGACAGGAAAATGTGGAGCTATTGCCCTTAGAGAACGCAAATAGCTCTGACATCCCTCATTTGGGCTACAATATAACGAATGCCAATGCTTTCTTGTGTCCCTGTAATTGATTTCACAATAATCCAAGCCGCCAAGGTAGAAATTGACCACTTTGTCAGTTGAAAATTTTAATGCTATATTATTTTCAAGGATATCAAAAAGAATTTGACATAATTCAATATCCGTCGGATAGAGCTTGCAGATATCAGGGTGACATTGCCAAGTAACCTGCTACCCAATTTTTGGTTTTTAATGTTTACTCAGATTGTTATAGGTGACTTCAGCCATCATAATTTCCTTGTCAGATCTAGATTCAGAGCATTTTTCAATGGTTGTCTCGTACTTTTCAGGACAGTTTGTTCTACTACACAGAGAATTTTTTTCCAAATATTCAGTAGAACTAAAAGAACTGTTTAAAACACAGTTAGAAATACTTTTTTCTTGAGTCGGTGTTCCAGGAATTTGTTCTAAATCATTAGTCTTACAAACACATATACTAATAACCCTAACAGGCTCATTTTCGCCATAATTGAAAAACATTGCTTTTCCTTCGCTGCTGATAGGTATGCTTGTATATATATTTTCATTGCTGCTACATAAACTGCAATTGCTCCTTCCAAAACTAATATACGAATTTTCTAAGAAGTACGCCTCTGTATATTCACTGTGTTGTCGAACATTTTCCATTGCATCTTTAAACTGTTCCGCAGTTGCCAGTCCATACCTTGGAAGCTTTTCATTAAACTGACAACATTTCTTTTGGATATTACTATGAAGCTTTGCCAAAGCATTTCTAGCCGACTTTTCAACAGCATCCGCTCTTTCAAAGATAATTTTAATCTGTAATTTTGAATACTTTTCGTGATCCCGATAAAACATGCGTAAAATGTTTCTCAATTTACAAAGATCAGCCTGCATTTTTTCCATCTTCTTGTATTTCTGAATGTAATTTTTCCCTTTGTCCTTATGCGTTCTTCGGTACAACCTCGCAGAGAATTTAATTTTTTCATTATAGCTTTTGTCACCCCAGTATCCACCCATTATTCTGGTAGCAACTTTTTTCTTATGTTTGTTTCGGTAATCTTCATCATTATCATACCGTTCCTTGCTCTTTTGTCTAGCCTGCTCAATTGTTGCTTCTCTATAAAGTTTATCATTGTGATAACGCTCCTTGATCTTTTGTCTAGCCTGCTCAATTCTTGCTTCTCTGTAATCTTCATCATTTTGATAACGCTCCTTGATCTTTTGTTTGGCTGTCTCAATTTTTACTTGTCGATACACCTGGACGGTTGAATACCTTTGCTTTTCTTTTTTCTTATATTTGATTCGGTAATCTTCATCATTATCATACCGTTCCTTGATCTTTTGTTTGGCTGTCTCAATTTTCGCATGTCTATAAACTACATCATTATAATAACGCTGTTTGTCACTATCAATTTTCACATCTCGATACGCGTGGTCGGTTGAATACCTTTGCTTTTCTCTTTTCAAGATACTATCTCTGTTGTTTGTGTAGTACTGTTTTTTTAACTTGCGTGCAGCTTGCTTTGATCTAACCATTATCTAATTATGAATGAGAACATTTACAGTTCTGACGCTTCTTATATAGTAATTCTGACATCACGACGTAATGATTTTATTTCATGATGACGTCATGGCGCAATGATATTATTTCATGACATCTTCAGAAACCACAACATAATTTCGTGTTTTTCTTTCTATTCAGCTCATAGCTCTAATATAAAGCTATGACGACATTCATTATTTATCTAGTAGGGTTTCAGACAAGGTAATTCTAATGATGTACTTTTGTTTTGATCTGACTCTATTTTTAGGAGTTTTGGGTTTTTATATTTCTTAGCATGGGACTGATCGTCTCTTACTAGGTTGCTAGCTACTGCTGCAACCCAGATTCACATATATATTATTTATGAGAGGCAGCCTGGCCGAGTGGTCCAAGACACTGGTGTTAGCCACCAGTCACTTCGAAGGCGTGGGTTCAAATCTTACCGCTGGTATAATGTTTGAAATACTGCAGTGTGAAAAGACATCAAAAATGCAGTTTTTGGTGGAAAAATTTATTCTCTTTTAGAAATAATTTATTTTAGTTACTAAAGATTTTTAACTTAATTAATTTCCTTTAAAATGAGCTATTGAACAACTCTCTACGATGTTCCAGTGCCAAGCTATCTCTGGAAAAGAAGAAAAAAGAAAAAAAAAGAAAAAAATATCCCTTTTAGGCAGAATGTTGTAGTAGCTGCCACTTTTCTTGATTTTCAAGGCAATATATTTCCCTTGCTGTTCAAGCCAAGGGACAGAAAGTTTCCTATACAGGGGTTTCGGACAAGGCGGTTCTAATGGTGTACTTTTTGTTTTGATCTGACTCCTCTGTTAGGAACTATGGGTTTTTATATTTCTTAACATTGGACGTCTCTTACTAGGTTACTAGCTACCGCTGCAACCCGGATCTTTTAGTGGAAAATAGAACCTAACAAAAAATTAAACTAATTTTTAAATTTTCAGGTATTTTTCTAGTCTAAATTAAAAGATTAAAACTATTGTTCAGACACCATAAATATTTTTGCAGTTTATAACTTTAGCGATTCTGAACTAAAAACGAAAATAAAATAAAAATTAATTTTTTCAATTTTTACGTCACGTCGCTAATTAAGTCATATATGGTTATTAGTACACAATAGGTTTTAGATATTACGTCATGTCACTTATTACGTCATATATGGTTATTAGTAGATAATCGGTAAAATATTCGTTCTTTATTATAAAAACCTACGATTATGTAATCTATGATCAATCTTTAACATGAAATTATAATCTTATTTTAGATTATTATTTTATGTACATACTTCCATGGCTGGAAGTATTTACATTACTGTAATGGTTTGTTCTTTACTAGGTTTCAGCCATCTCTAAAGCCATGATACTGATATAAATCACATAATCCCTATTTAAGTTTCATTTGACATGGGCTAGGTGTCGTTCTTTATTGTAAAACTGCAAAAAGTTTTTAACCCCATTAATTTGCTTTAAAATGAGCCATTAAACAACTCTCTACGATGTTCCAGTGCCAAGCTATCTGTGGAATTACTAACCTATACTATAATTAAGTGGCGTATAAAATTTAGTATAGGCAAGAGGTCGTTCTTTATTATAATCAATTTTCTTGATTTTCAAGCCAATATATTTCCCTTGCTGTTCAAGCCAAGGGACAGAAAGTTTTCCTATAGAGGGGTTTCGGACAAGGCGGTTCTAATGGTGTACTTTTTGTTTTGATCTGACTCCTTTGTTAGGAACTATGGGTTTTTATATTTCTTAACATTGGACGTGATCGTCTCTTACTAGGTTGCTAGCTACCGCTGCAACTCGGATGATAATTTTTTAATATCTTTTCAACACATTGTAAACAGTAACCTTTGATTACTGTAAGCATTATCTATTTAATGGTTCCTTATAACACTCCAGTTACTATTGACTGAAGATCTTTCTTTAATGTAAAACCCTAACAGGCTCGATTTCGCCATAATTGAAAAACATTGCTTTTCCTTCACTGTTGATAGGTATGCTTGTATATATATTTTTATTGCTTCTACATAAACTGCAATTGCTCCTTCCAAAATTAATATACGAATTTTCTAAGAAGTACGCCTCCGTATATTCACTGTGTTGTCGAACATTTTCCATTGCATCTATAAACTGTTCCGCAGTTGCCAATCCATACCTTGGAAGCTTTTCGTTAAACTGACAACATTTCTTTTGGATATTACTATGAAGCTTTGCCAAAGCATTTCTTGCCGACTTTTCAACAGCATCCGCTCTTTCAAAGAGAATTTTAATCTGTAATTTTGAATACTTTTCGTGATCCCGATAAAACATGCGTAAAATGTTTCTCAATTTACAAAGATCAGCCTGCATTTTTGCCGTCTTATTGTATTTCTGAATGTAATTTTTCCCTTTGTCCTTATGCGTTCTTCGGTACAACCTCGCAGAGAATTTAATTTTTTCATTATAGCTTTTGTCACCCCAGTATCTACGCATTATTCTGGTAGCAACTTTTTTCTTATGTTTGTTTCGGTAATCTATATCGTTATCATACCGTTCCTTGCTCTTTTGTTTGGCTGTCTCAATTTTCGCATGTCTATAAACTACATCATTATAATAACACTGTTTGTCACTATCAATTTTCGCATCTCGATACGCCTGGTCGGTTGAATACCTTTGCTATTCTCTTTTCAAGATGCTATCTCTGTTTTTTTGGTAGTACTCTTTTTTTAACTTGCGTGTAGCTTGCTTGATTGAAACCATTGTGTAACCATTAGTTGAATTTTTATACCCCGTATCAAGTATCAAGAACCTAACAAAAAATTAAACTAATTTTAAAATGTTCAGGTATTTTTCTAGTCTAAATTCAAAGATTAAAACTATTGTTCAGACACCATAAATATTTTTGCAGTTTATAACTTTAGCGATTCTGAACTAAAAACGAAAATAAAATAAAAATTAATTTCTTCAATTTTTACGTCACGTCGCTCATTAAGTCATAAACCTATTGTGTACTATAATTAGTACACAATAGGTTTTAGATATTACGTCATGTCACTTATCACGTCATATATGGTTATTAGTAGATAATCGGTAAAATATTCGTTCTTTATTATAACAAACAGGAAAAAGCCTATGGCTTTTTCTTATTTGGAATAGTAAGAGACGAACTTCAAAGAATCAGGCAGCTAACTAAATCTAAAATGTGCCATGATTTATTCTTTACTAGGTTTCTGCCATCTCTACAGCCTTGATACCGATTAAACTTACATAATTCCCATCAATAATTAACTAGACCCATCCTTCATATTAGTCTAATGGTTTGCTTTGTAGTTCAACTACTATAGGCTATAGTTCTTTCTTTACTATAAAACCCGGAAAATACCCCTGGAACCACCGTATATCAGTTACTATGGGCGAGAGATCGTTCTTTACTGTAATCAAACTTTAACATGAAATGTTCTTTACTGCAATGGCTTGTTCTTTACAAGGCTTCAGCCATCTCTACAGCCGTGATACTGATGGAAATTACATAATCCCTATTTATGTTTCAGTTAACATGGGCTAGGTATCGTTCTTTATTGTAATTATCACGTTTAACTAAGTAATTTCAATGTGGCTACATTGACGACAATATAATACTACCCTAAAAACTTCATAATTTTGAAAAAACCCAAAGGAAATCTTAAAAAATCGCGGGTTTCAGCTGAGATTTAACTTAAGGTAGGTCCAGGGAGCAAAAATTGTTTTTATCTTGATATTCTTAGTATTTTAAATGGGATCAAACCCATTTTCTTATAGTCTCCAAAAGGAGATAATCCAGTATATCTGAGGCATAATATTCTTTAGTCCATTCATAAACTAATTTCTAATTCTTGCATTGGGCAAGTTATTAAAGTAGTAGATGAAGTGTTGTTTCTATTATCCTCAGCTTTGACCGAAAAGTTACCATTTCTTTCATCGCAACTAGTTTTGCAATTATTCGTTGTTTTTACCAGAATATGACAGAAAGCAAGAATTTTTATTTTAGTCACTTTGCTTCGGGTGCCGATGTCTCGAAAGTGACTTTCTTGGATAGGCCCAGTTTTAATGAACCCAGAAGAGTACTGGGAATTGATAGGAAAGGGAAGTTAATTTCATCTATGAAAAAAACAACAGTCCGCGTCATCTATCGATGCCTAGCAAAAAAAAATATATTTTTCATTTTACCTTTGCTTTTTATTGACCAAAATATAGAAGACCCAAATTTGTGAAAGGGGTAAAATAGGTTTATTGGTTTACAATATTTAAACTAGCCTCAGTTCTGCACACTAACTTCTGCGGAGTTCCTTTTTTGGTAATAATATATTGTTTTCAAAAACTTGCTAGGGGGTGCTACTAACAAAAAAGAAAAATAACAACAAATATACGGTATAACTTCATCGAGTATAATCTTAACCATCAAAAGTTACGAGCCTGAGAAAATTTGCCTTATTTTCAAAAAAGGGGAAAACTCCTAAAAGTCATAGAATTTTAATGAAAATCACACTATCAGATTCAGCGTATCAGAGAACCTTACTGCAGAGGTTTCAAGTTCCTAGGCCTATCTGCAAAAATGTGGAATTTTGTATTTTTTGCCAGAAAAAAGATCACGGATCCGTGTTTATTTGTTTGTTTTTTTCCTTTCCCCAGTGGTGATCGTATCGACTCAAGTGTCCTAGGATGTCAAGAGAGTGCTCATTCGAACAAAGATTAAAAGTTCTAGTGCCTCTTTTAATCAAAAAACTAAATTTAATTAAATTAAATACTTTTTATTTAAATTCCTCTAAAAACTGCATTTTTATTGCCAATCCTGATGAATGCCAGCTATCCTAACCACTAGTAGGCTTACCACTGTACGATTGGAAACTTGTGAAAAATAATTTACATATAATCACATTGAAAAGGCTACTGTTCACAATATGTTGAAAAGATACAAAGGGATTGATTTTTCTTATGCCCAGGGCATAACTTACAGCCATTGCATCCTGGATTGTAGGGGAATGTGTATAGAAAATATAAGAATTTTGAAAATGCTAAAAATCCAGTTGAAGAGGGTCAGAGAGAAGTTTTTTTTAGAATTTTCAATTCAAATTAATGAGAAATTTGACCAAAGAATCAAAAATTTTACTTCGATTGACCAACATTAAAAAGAATTGTTAATGATAAATATACATCCGAATGAGCCTTGCAACAGCTGGGATCAAACCTCAGTCCTGAATTTTTCCAGACGTGGCAGTATCCCCTTTGCTGTCACAAAGTATTCAATTGTGTAATGCAGAACTGGTTGCTGTCACTTTTCTTGATTTTCAAGCCAATATATTTCCCTTGTTGCTCAACCTAAAGAACGTTAAGTTTCCTAAATAGGGGTTTTGCACAAGGTGGTTCTAATGGTGTACTTTTTGTTTTAATCTGACTATTTTTAGGAGTTATGGGTTATTATATTTCTTAACATTGGGCGTGATCGTCTCTTACTAGGTTACTAGCTACCGCTGCAACCTGGCTCTATATAAAGATTCCTTTTAACATTTTAGTTACTATGGTTTACAGTTCGTTCCTTAATGTAATATATAAAAAAACTCGGAAATCAAAGGAAAATTAAAGGAGGTTTCTGTCGTAAATGCTTTTTTTCAAAATTAAATTAATTACTATGGGTTAGAGTTCGTTCTTTACAACAACCTAGTTGTTACTGCAACCCGGATCTTCACTAGAAAATTTAGCATTCACTATAGGCAACAGTTCGTTCTTTCATATTATGACTATTATCGTTTATGATGAACTATATCGGTCCTTTATGTAATGTTTGATGATAACAAACAGGAAAAATCCAATGGTTTTTTTTTCTTTGAAATAGTAAGAGACGAACCTCAAACAATCAATTAGCTAACTAATTCCAATGTATGCTATGGTTTGTTATTCCAACGATCGTCTTTTAATGTAACTACTATAGTGTTATAGAAAAAGGCAGAGCCATTGATAGGACGACAATATAGAGATATGTACTTTACGGGTTAAGCCAAAAAAAATTTGGTTCCAGGAGACAAAAACCAAAAGTACTTCTAAAATTTTCTGGTATTTTTCTAGTTTGAATTAAAGAATTAGTATTATTGGTTAGACATCCTAAATATTTTTGCAGTTTACATAATAACTTTAGCGATTCTGAACTAAAAACTAAAATAAAAAAAATTGAACATTTTTCATTGGAAATATAGGACAACAAAATAGAGATACGTACTTTACGGGTTAAGCCTAAAAATTTTGGTTCCAGGATACAATAATAACTTTGAACTGAGATGAAATAAAATTAATGGCGTAAAAAAAATGGCGTAGCGAGTCAATTGAAGCAAAAGGAAAACCAAACTAATTTTAAATTTTCAGGTTTTTCCAGTGCCAAGCTATCTCTGGAAACAAAGAAAAAGAAAAAAAATATCCCGTTTAGGCAGAATGTTGTAGTAGCTGCCACTTTTCTTGATTTTCAAGCCAATATATTTCCCTTGCTGTTCAAGCCAAGGGACAGAAACCAAACTAATTTTAAATTTTCAGGTTTTTTCTAGTTTCAATTAAAAAATGGAAGTTATTGATCAGACACCATAAATATTTTGGTCTTAAATTATAATACTATTTTCGTTTCTACGGGCTGAAGTTCGTTCTTTACTGTAAATTCCAGTGTAAAGCTATCTCTGGAAACAAAGAAAAAAAAGAGCAAAAAAAAATATGCCATTTGTGGAGAATCCTGTAGTAGCTGCCACTTTTCTTGATTTTCAAGCCAATATATTTCCCTTGCTGTTCAAGCCAAGGGACAGAAATTTTACTACAGGGGTTTCGGACAAGGCGGTTCTAAAGGTGTACTTTTTGTTTTGATCTGACTCCCTTTATAGGAGCTATGGGTTTTTATATTTCTTAACATTGGACGTGATCGTCTCTTAGTAGGTTGCTAGCTACCGCTGCGACCCGGAAATAATGAAAATCACATTATCAGATTCACTGTATCAGAGAACCTTACTGTAGAGGTTCCAAGCTCCTATCTGTAAATCATTAATCAGATATTTTAATATATCTTATATGGTCTAGTGGTTGGGATTGCTGGCTCGCAACTAGTTGGCTCGAGTTAAATTCCCGGTATGAGAAATTTTTACTTATGATGATTTCAAATCTTACCGCTGGTATTACGTTTGAAAGACTGCAGTGTGAAAAGACATCAAAAATGCAGTTTTTGGTGGAAAAATTTATTCTCTTTTAGAAATAATTTATTTTAGTTACTATAGATTTTTAACCCAATTAATTTCCTTTAAAATGAGCTATTGAACAACTCTCTACGATGTTCCAGTGCCAAGCTATCTCTGGAAACAAAGAAAAAAGAAAAAAAATATCCCGTTTAGGCAGAATGTTGTAGTAGCTGCCACTTTTCTTGATTTTCAAGCCAATATATTTCCCTTGCTGTTCAAGCCAAGGGACAGAAACCAAACTAATTTTAAATTTTCAGGTTTTTTCTAGTTTCAATTAAAAAATGGAAGTTATTGATCAGACACCATAAATATTTTTGCACTTTGCAGTTAATTAAAATTATTTTATTTAAAATTTCCAGGGATTATACTAGTATCAGTTGACAAATTAGATTTTTTTTTTCAAGGAATCGAGCAGCTAACTAAGTACAATATATGCAATGGTATGTTCTTCGAAAGATCGTCTTTTAATGTATATATTAAATCCCAATGCTGTCATTATTCCATACTAAAGCAAACAAATTACTTGCTTGAGTCTTAAATTATAATACTATTTTCGTTTCTACGGGCTGAAGTTCGTTCTTTACTGTAATTTCAAAACACGTTTTTCAACTTTTGATTACTATGGGATGTGGTTTGCTCTTTACTAGAATGTAGCTACGGCTGCAACCATGATAGAAGGCACAACACCGTGGTTGAATAAATAATACCAATATGTCCGATACCGATAGGCATGATTCAAATACGTCTGATACCAATGTATATCCAATGCCGATAACCGGATACCACGTACAGCCCTTACCCCGGAGAATATATGAGGTCATATCATCACGAAAACCATAGCTATTGGAACTTTGAACTATGTGGAACAAAATGGCTATTTCAAAATTTTGATTTGATGACTTTGGGAGGAGGGGCCTTGAGGGAGGGGGCTAACAATAAAAGCACGAAGAACAGTGAAGATAATTTGAATGAATATTACTTTGAAACATTTTTATTTTTTAATTGGTTTGATTGGTCGCATATTGTTGTGAGTCTTTATTCTTTTCTATATTTTTGTCTTACTGAGAACGGCCCTTGGACATAGGGCCGAAATATTCATTCAAATTATCTTCACTGTCCTACAAAAAGATTCCGCTATTGTTCTTCGTGCTTTTGTTGTTTGTTATAGAAAGGCAGTGTGGTCTTCGTCGCTATTTTAGGGAGGGGGCTAGATGCCCTCCAAACCTTTTGGTCACTTTAAAAAACATTCATTTTAACACTTAATTTCAGTTTGAATAAGCCATTAAACATCACTCTATGGTGTTCTGGTCACCTGCTAGCTGCTAGCGAAAAAGTGATTTTCCTTGTTGTCAAACGTTGAGATCTGTAAATATTCTATTCAGTGTTTTCTACCATGCTGATTCCAATGGTACATTTATTATTTCGATCAGACGCTATTTTAGAGGGTTTTCAGACTCTTTTTTGAAATCACTATGAACTTATTTTCGCAATTGACTTTTACTTTTAAGATTAACTGAAACGATTGGATTCCTGAATCAGTGCTAGATGGCAATATTTTCTTACTAGGTAATTTTTTTTTCACAATGGGTTTTTAAACTTTTGGTGCAGTACTGGTTGTGTTAAAATCAAAATAAATTTCTTACGAAAAAGAGTCGACCTTAATTTAACTTAGCATTGGACTGATCGTCTCTTACTAGATTGCTAGCTACTGCTGCAACCCAGATTCACATATATAGTTATTTATGAGAGGCAACCTGGCCGAGTGGTCCAAGGCACTGGTGTTAGCCACCAGTCTCTTCGGAGGCGTAGGTTCAAATCTTACCGCTGGTATACGATTATGTTTGAAAGATTGCAGTGTGAAAAGACATCAAAAATGCAGTTTTTGGTGGAAAAATTTATTCTCTTTTAGAAATAATTTATTTTAGTTACAAAAGGTTTTTAACCCAATTAATTTCCTTTAAAATGAGCTATTGAACAACCCTCTACGATGTTCCAGTGCCAAGCTATCTCTGGAAACAAAGAAAAGAGAAAAAAAGAAAAAAATATCCCGTTTAGGCAGAATATTGTAATAGCTGCCACTTTTCTTGATTTTCAAGCCAATATATTTCCCTTGCTGTTCAAGCCAAGGGACAGAAGGTTTCCTTTACAGGGGTTTCTGACAAGGCGGTTCTAATGGTGTACTTTTTGTTTTGATCTGACTCCTTTTTTAGGAACTAACTATGGGTTTTTATATTTCTTAACATTGGACGTGATCGTCTCTTACTAGGTTGCTAGCTACCGCTGCAACTCGGATTGCTAGCTACCACTGCAACCCGGATTATGACGTCACGGCGTAATGATTTTATTGACGTCATAGCGCAGTGATATTGTTTCATGACGACATCAGAAACAACAATATAATTTCGTGTTTTTCTATTCACGTCATAGCTCTAATATAAAACTGTGATGACATTCATTATTTATCTAGTAGGGTTTCAGACAAGGTAATTCTAATGATGCACTTTTGTTTTGATCTGACTCTATTTTTAGGAGTTTTGTTATATTTCTTAGCATTGGACTGATCGTCTCTTACTAGGTTGCTAGCTACTGCTGCAACCCAAATTCACATATATATTTATTTATGAGAGGCAGCCTGGCCGAGTGGTCCAAGGCACTGGTGCTAGCCACCAGTCTCTTCGGAGGCGTGGGTTCAAATCTTACCGCTGGTATACGATTATATTTAAAAGACTGCAGTGTGAAGACATCGAAAATGCAGTTTTTGGTGGAAAAATTTATTCTCTTTTAGAAATAATTTATTTTAGTTACAAAAGGTTTTTATCCCAATTAATTTCCTTTAAAATGAGCTATTGAACAACCCTCTACGATGTTCCAGTGCCAAGCTATCTCTGGATACAAAAAAAGAAAAGAGAAAAAAATATCCCGTTTGGGGAGAATAACGTGGTTAAAAGTCAATTTTCTTGATTTTCAAGCCAATATATTTCCCTTGCTGTTCAAGCCAAGGGACAGAAAGTTTCCTATATAGGGGTTTCGGACAAGGCGGTTCTAATAGTGTACTTTTTGTTTTGATCTGACTCCTTTTTTAGGAACTATGGGTTTTTATATTTCTTAACATTGGACGTGATCGTCTCTTACTAGGTTGGTAGCTACCGCTGCAACCCGGATTTGGTTCCAGGATACAATAATAACTTTGAACTGAGATGAAAAAAATTTTTCTTCCAGGAGACAAAAAGTAAAACTAATTATAAAATTTTCATGTATTTTTGTTGTTTAAATTAAGAACTTACTATTACTGATTAGGCATCATAAATATTTTTGCAGTTTACATAATAATTTTAGCGATTAAGCCAAAAATAGAATTTCGGTTACTATTGAGACAAGTAGCTATTATCCGGGTTGCAGCGGTAGCTAGCAACCTAGTAAGAGACGATTTACTATAGAGTTCATTACCATGAACTGTTTGATTGCTTAAAAATTGAAATATCTTTGAAAAGACTGCAGTATGAAAATACATCAAAAATGCAATTTTTTTGACAAAATTGATTCTACTTGAAAAAGTATTTTATTTTTAATTACAAAAGGCACTAGATGTTGCAATTGCCTTTAAAATGAGCTATTATACAGCTCTCTATAATTTTCCAGTGCCCAGCTAGCTGAGGAGGAAAAAAAAGCGGAAAGAAAAAAATATCCCGTTTGTGGAGAATAACGTGGTAAAAGTCGATTTTCTTGATTTTCAAGCCAATATATTTTCTTTGTTATTCAAGCCAAAGGGCGGTAAGTTTCCTTTATAGAGGATTCGGACAAGGCGGTTCTAATGGTGTACTTTTTGTTTTGATCTGACTCTTTTTTTAGGATTTGGGGGGGTTTTATATTTCTTAACATTGGAGGTGATCGTCTCTTACTAGGTTGCTAGCTACCGCTGCAACCCGGATTATTCCAGTGAACGTCTTTTAATGTAATGACGTCATGGCGCAATGATATTATTTCATGACGTCTTCAGAAACCACAATATAATTTCGTGTTTTTCTATTCACATCATAGCTCTAATATAAAGCTATGACGACATTCATTATTTATCTAGTAGGGTTTCAGACAAGGTAGTTCTAATGATGTACTTTTGTTTTGATCTTACTCTATTTTTAGGAGTTTTGGGTTTTTATATTTCTTAGCATGGGACTGATCGTCTCTTACTAAGTTGCTAGCTACTGCTGCAACCCAAATTATAAGAGGCAGCCCGGCCGAGTGGTCCAAGACACTGGTGTTAGCCACCAGTCTCTTCGGAGGCGTGGGTTCAAATCTTACCGCTGGTATACGATTATGTTTGAAAGACTGCAGTGTGAAAAGACATCAAAAATGCAGTTTTTGGTGGAAAAGTTTATTCTCTTTTAGAAATAATTTATTTTAGTTACTATAGATTTTTAACCCAATTAATTTCCTTTAAAATGAGCTATTGAACAACTCTCTACGATGTTCCAGTGCCAAGCTATCTGTGGAAAAGAAAAAAAGAAAAAAAGAAAAAAATATCTCGTTTAGGCAGAATGTTGTAGTAGCTGCCACTTTTCTTGATTGTCAAGCCAATATATTTCCCTTGCTGTTCAAGCCAAGGGACAGAAAGTTCCCTATACAGGGGTTTCGGACAAGGCGGTTCTAATGGTGTACTTTTTGTTTTGATCTGACTCCTTTGTTAGGAACTATGGGTTTTTATATTTCTTAACATTGGACGTGATCGTCTCTTACTAGGTTGCTAGCTACCGCTGCAACCCGGATTCTAATGGTGTACTTTTTGTTTTGATCCGACTTGTCTTTTTAGGAGTTATGGGTTTTTATATTTCTTAACATTGGATGTGATCGTCTCTTACTAGGTTGCTAGCTACCGCTGCAACCCGGATTTATATTTCTTAACATTGGACGTGATCGTCTCTTACTAGGTTGCTAGCTACCGCTGCAACCCGGAAACAACTCAAAGCACTATGTATCTCATTTTAAAGGTAGAGCTCTTTCTAATTGATTACAAACAGGAAAAAGCCTACGGCTTTTTCTTCTTTAAATAGTAAGAGACTAGGCTCAAACAACCAAGAAGCTAACTAAATCAAATGTATGTAATGGGTTTTATTCCAATGATCGTCTTTTAATGGAAACTTTGAATATATTGACCATAAATATAACTGTACTAGCCTATACTATAGTTATAAAATATAGTATAGGCAAGAGGTCGTTCTTTATTATATAAACTTGCTGTTCAAATCAAGGGACTGAAAGTTTCCTGTACAGGGGTTTCGGACAAGGCGGTTCTAATGGTGTAATTTTGAATTTGATCTGACTCCTTTTTTAGGAACTATGGGTTTTTATATTTCTTAACATTGGACGTGATCGTCTCTTACTAGGTTGCTAGCTACCTTACATAATCCCTATTCATGTTTCAGTTAACATGGGCTAAGTGTCGTTCTTTATTGTAAACTTTTAATATGTTGAATTAAAAGCACTATCTTTTCAATTTAAAATTTAAAAAAGAAACTTGTTTATTTACATTCTAGCTAAAATAATGAAGATAATATGAATGAACCACAGGGTTCAGTTTCTTTGGACTTGAGTTCGTTTTTTAACTATAAATACAAACAGGAAAAAGCCTACGGCTTTTTCTTCTTTTAAATAGTAAGAGACGAAACTCAAACAATCAAGTAGCTAACTAAGTCCAATGTATGGAATGGTTTGTTATTTCAGTGATTTACTAACCTATACTATAGTTAAGTGGCCTATATAATTTAGTATAGGCAAGAGGTCGTTCTTTATTATAATTTCTTGATTTTCAAGCCAATATATTTTCTTTGTTATTCAAGCCAAAGGGCGGTAAGTTTCCTTTATAGAGGATTCGGACAAGGTGGTTCTAATGGTGTACTTTTTGTTTTGATCTGACTCTTTTTTTAGGAGTTGGGGGGTTTTATATTTCTTAACATTGGAGGTGATCGTCTCTTACTAGGTTGCTAGCTACCGCTGCAACCCGGATTCCAATGACCGTCTTTTATTGGAAAATTTTAATACATTGACCTTAAATATATTAAATGTTCTAGCCTATACTATAGTTAAGTGGCCTATAAAATTTAGTATAGGCAAGAGGTCGTTCTTTATTATAATGTCTTTTAATGTAACTACCATTGCAACCCGGAATATATTAAAGATTTGAGTTAGTATTGGCGAGAGTTCGTTCTTTATGATAAAATTTTTACTTATGATGATTTCTTAAGGAATATAATTAGAATTTCTTAATGTAATAAAAATAATTTGTTTTAATTACAAAAGGTTTTTAACCCCATTAATTTCCTTTAAAATGAGCCATTGAACAACTCTCTACGATGTTCCAGTGCCATGCTATCTGTTGAATTACTAACCTATACTATAATTAAGTGGCGTATAAAATTTAGTATAGGCAAGAGGTCGTTCTTTATTATAAAATTTATTGTAAAATAATTTGTTTTAATTACAAAATGTTTTTAACCCCATTAATTTGCTTCAAAATGAGCCATTGAACATCTCTCTACAATATTCCAGTGCCATGCTATCTGTTGAATTACTAACCTATACTATAATTACGTGGCGTATAAAATTTAGTATAGGTAAGAGGTCGTTCTTTATTATAATTCTTATATAGTAATTATGACGTCACTGCATCAAAAATACAGTTTTTATTGGAAAAATTTATTCTCTTTTAGAAATAATTTATTTTAGTTACAAAAGGTTTTTAACCCAATTAATTTCCTTTAAAATGAGCTATTGAACAACCCTCTACGATGTTCCAGTGCCAAGCTATCTGTGGAAAAGAAAAAGAAAAAAAAAAAGAAAAAAATATCCCGTTTGGGGAGAATAACGTGGTAAAAGTCTATTTTCTTGATTTTCAAGCCAATATATTTTCTTTATTATTCAAGCCAAAGGGCGGTAAGTTTCCTTTATGGAGGATTTGGACAAGGCGGTTCTAATGGTGTACTTTTTGTTTTGATCTGACTCTTTTTTTAGGAGCTACGGGTTTTTATATTTCTTAACATTGGAGGTGATCGTCTCTTACTAGGTTGCTAGCTACCGCTGCAACCCGGATACCATTTATGATGAACTATATCGGTCCTTTATAAAACATCAATAGAACCATATCATTACTATATCATTTACTATAATTAAGTTGAGTGTGTAGTTTAGTATAGGCAAGAGTTCGTTCTTTATTATAAAAACTGAAAAACTAAATATATGCAATGGTGTGCTTTTCTAATGATCGTCCTTTAATATAAACTATGGACTAAAGTTCGTTCTTTAATGTAAATCCCTTTGCTCACTACATCTCACCCGTTTGGCATTGGCTATCGAATTCGGATATGTTGCGAATCCGTTCAGGCTTTTGCAAATATTTAAAGTTTCTGCTTGGTCTGCCACTTTACCTCCGTAACACTGGTCTGCTAGAAAAGTATCATATACCTGATCCTGTTGAGTTCATGCCGAATTTTGAAAAACAAGCTCTCGTGAAACACAGGGCACTATTATTTGATTTCCCAGCGACTTTCTTGCTTGATAGTTGAAGTGTGGTTTGTTTGTATTTAGTAGATTATTATGTTCGGTTGATTTGTTTTCGTCTTTATTTTCTCTTTTCTTTTGTTTTGCTCCGCTTCTTCATGCTTCTTTTTTATAAGCGGGTTTGTAATAAATTATTATTATTATTATTATTAGGTGGCGTATAAAATTTAGTATAGGCAAGATGTCGTTCTTTATTATAAAAAAAAAAAAGAAAAAAATATCTCGTTTGGAGCTATATCTCGTTTGCTTTAGGAGCTATGGGTTTTTATATTTCTTAACATTGGACGTGATCGTCTCTTACTAGGTTGCTAGCTACCGCTGCAACCCGGATTTTTTTGTGTGTGTAAGATTTTGTGAGTGTGTAAGTTTTTGTGTGGGTGTAAGTTTTTGTGTGTGTGTGTAAGTTTTTGTGTGTGTGTAAGTTTTTGTCTGTGTGTAAGTTTTTTTTTGTGTGTGTAAGATTTTGTGTGTGCGTAAGTTTTTGTGTGTTTTTAAGTTTTTGTGTGTCTGTAAGTTTTTGTGTGTGTGTGTAAGTTTTTGTGTGTGTGTGTGTAAGTTTGTGTGTGTGTGTGTAAGTTTTTGTGTGTATGTAAGTTTTTTTGTGTGTGTAAGATTTTGTGTGTGTGTAAGTTTGTGTGTGTGTGTGTGTGTGTGTAAGTTTTTGTGTGTGTGTAAGTTTTTATGTGTGTGTGTGTAATTTTTTGTGTGTGTGTGTAACTTTTTGTGTGTGTAAGTTTTTGTGTCTGTGTTTGTAAGTTTTTTTTTGTGTGTAAGTTTTTGTGTGTGTGTGCAAGTTTTTGTGTGTGTGTACAAGTTTTTGTGTGTGTGTGTAAGTTCTTGTGTGTGTGTGTGTAAGTTTTTGTGTGTGTGTAAGTTTTTGTGTGTGTGTGTGTAAGTTTTTGTGTGTGTGTAAGTTTTTTGTGTGTGTAAGTTTTTGTGTGTGTGTAAGTTTTAGTGTGTGTGTGTAAGTTTCTGTGTGTGTGTGTGTAAGTTTGTGTGTGTGTGTGTAAGTTTTTGTGTGTGTGTAAGTTTTTGTGTGTGTGTGTGTTTGTAAGTTTTTTTGTGTGTGTGTGTGTGAGTTTTTGTGTGTATGTTGAATTACTAACCTATATTATGATTAAGTGGCGTATAAAATTTAGTAATGACAAGAGGTCGTTCTTTATTATACACAGGAAAAAGCCTACGGCTTTTTCTTCTTTTAAATAGTAAGAGACGAGTCTCAAATAATCAAGTAGCTAGCTAATTCCAAAGGTATTCAATTTTTGTTATTCCAATGATCGTTTTTTATTGTAAATTACCATGAACTGTTTGATTGCTTCAAAATTCAAATATCTTTGAAAAGACTGCAGTATGAAATACATCAAAAATGCAATTTTTTTGAAAAAGTTGATTCTACTTTAAAAAGTATTTTATTTTTAAATACAAAAGGCACTAGATGTAGCAATTTCCTTTAAAATGAGCTATTATACAGCTCCCTATGATTTTCCAGTGCCCAGCTAGCTGAGGAGAAAGAAAAAGCGGAAAGAAAAAAATATCCCGTTTGTGGAGAATAACGTGGTAAA
The DNA here is from genome assembly GCA_027921565.1 of Artemia sinica. Classification (NCBI taxonomy): domain Eukaryota; kingdom Metazoa; phylum Arthropoda; class Branchiopoda; order Anostraca; family Artemiidae; genus Artemia; species Artemia sinica. The sequence continues at coordinate 24,626,467 of CM051260.1, forward strand.
AGTCAATTTTCTTGATTTTCAAGCCAATATATTTTCTGTGTTATTCAAGCCAAAGGGCGGTAAGTTTCCTTTATAGAGGATTCGGACAAGGCGGTTCTAATGGTGTACTTTTTGTTTTGATCTGACTCTTTTTTTAGGAGTTGGGGGGTTTTATATTTCTTGACATTGGAGGTGATCGTCTCTTACTAGGTTGCTAGCTACCGCTGCAACCCGGAAAAGAGTTCGATCTTTATTATAATTAACTATAGTGAAGTTGCGTATGCAAGTTAGTATAGGGAAGAGTTCGATCTTTATTTTCTTCGAACATTTGAACCTTTTATAATCTATAATGATGTATAATATAAATACTGTAATCTTAACTATAGTGAAGTTGCGTATGCAAGTTAGTATAGGGAAGAGTTCGATCTTTATTATAAACCCGGACTAATGACTAAAGTTCGTTCTTTAATGTATGTAAAACTAAATCCAGTATAAGTAATGGTTTGTGCTTCTAATGATCATCTTTTAATTTTGCGTTTCTACCGCTGCAACCCGCTGCAACCCGTATTTCTATCTTAACTATAGTGAAAAGTTCGATCTTTATTATAATACAAACAGGAAAAAGCCTACGGCTTTTTCTTCTTTGAAATAGTAAGAGACGCACCTCAAACAATCAAGTAGCTAACTAAGTCCAAATTATGCAATAGTTTGTTATTCCAATGATCGTCTCTTAATGTAATATCTGTTGAATTACTAGCCTATACTATAATTAAGTGGCGTATAAAATTTAGTATAGGCAAGAGGTCGTTCTTTATTATAAATTTCGTGTTTGTCTATTCACATCATAGCTCTAACAAAATTTAATTAGAGTTCGTTCTTTATTGTTATGTTTGGACGTGATCGTCTCTTATTGTGTATTCATGAATGAGACCATTTACAGTTTTGACGTTTCTTATATAGTAATTATGACGTCACTGCATCAAAAATACAGTTTTTATTGGAAAAATTTATTCTCTTTTAGAAATAATTTATTTTAGTTACAAAAGGTTTTTAACCCAATTAATTTCCTTTAAAATGAGCTATTGAACAACCCTCTACGATGTTCCAGTGCCAAGCTATCTCTGGATACAAAAAAAGAAAAAAAAAAATATCCCGTTTGGGGAGAATAACGTGGTAAAAGTCAATTTGCTTGATTTTCAAGCCAATATATTTCCCTTTCTGTTCAAGCCAAGGGACAGAAAGTTTCCTATACAGGGGTTTCGGACAAGGCGGTTCTAATGGTGTACTTTTTGTTTTGATCTGACTCCTTTAATAGGAACTATGGGTTTTTATATTTTTTAACATTGGACGTGATCGTCTCTTACTAGGTTGCTAGCTACCGCTGCAACCCGGATTCACCGAATTGGAGCTATCATTTGAACTTTGAGAAAGTGTGCTTGACCAGCCAAGATGGGTATCTTTCACTATGGCACATTCACTGGAATTTGATTTGGGATCGGGGGGGACATTTTTTTTTGGAGGACTTCTAAACATTGCCTATTGGAAAAAGCTTTAAAAAGAAAAAAAACAAAACTAAAGCAAGAAGGGAAAATAGAATGATATCAAACCGTCTGCACTATACTATGGGGAGGAGAACACCACAGTATAGCCCTGAGGATGAGTTGAGCAGGATTGGTTTGGTATAACTGCTGATTAGGAGCGATAATAATTCACAAGAAAATTTATTTTTAATTTTCTTATAGAGGTGCTGCTGAGTTTACTTTTTACTTTTTTGAATGTAATAATAATTGACAAACACCATCTATGTCGAGCTATATCGGTCCTTTATGTAAATATCCCTGGAACCACCATATCTCAGTTACTCAGTTTGAACTTTTAATGTAATAATTGACAAACACCATTTATGTCGAGCTATATCGGTCCTTTATGTAAATATCCCTGGAACCACCATATCTCAGTTACTATGGGTGAAAGATCGTTCTTTACTGTAATCTTTGGAATAGTAAGAGACGACCTGGCTACAAACTATGATTATGGCATCAATGATCAATCTTTAACATGAAATGTTCTGGTCACTGGTGTTAGCCACCAGTCTCTTCGGAGGCGTGGGCTCAAATCTTACCGCTTGTATAATGTTTGAAATACTGCAGTGTGAAAAGACATCAAAAATGCAGTTTTTGGTGGAAAAATTTATTCTCTTTTAGAAATAATTTATTTTAGTTACAAAAGATTTTTAACCCAATTAATTTCCTTTAAAATGAGCCATTGAACAACTCTCTACGATGTTCCAGTGCCAAGCTGTCTCTGGATACAAAGAAAAAAGAAAAAAAAGAAAAAATATCCCGTTTAGGCAGAATGTTGTAGTAGCTGCCACTTTTCTTGATTTTCAAGCCAATATATTTCCCTTGCTGTTTCAAGCCAAGGGACAGAAAGTTTCCTATACAGGGGTTTCGGACAAGGCAGTTCTAATGGTGTACTTTTGAATTTGATCTGACTCCTTTGTTAGGAACTATGGGTTTTTATATTTCTTAACATTGGACGTGATCGTCTCTTACTAGGTTGCTAGCTACCGCTGCAACCCGGATAATTCATATGACATGTTTTTTTTCTTTACTAGGTTTCAGCTATATCTACAACCATGATATCAATAAAACTTATATAATCCCCAGTTTTATAATAAACTAGATCGAGCTTTAATGTGATGTTCACTTTCAATCAAAGCCTCCTTTTTTTCTTGGTCTTCCTTTTGACGTGGTTGGTTTTCCTGCGGTTTAAATTGGTTTTCGATAGGCACAGTTTAATCAGCAACGGGATTGACGGGCATCACCAGATTAATGTCTGATTGCTTCAGATTAACAATTTCAATGAAAGCTTCCTTTTTTTCTTGGTCTTCCTTTTGATGTTGTTGGTTTTCCTGTGGATTAGTTTCTTTGTTATCCCCAATTTCCTTTTTCCTTTGTTCTTCCTCTCGCTGTTCACTTTCAATCAAAGCCTCCTTTTTTTCTTGGTCTTCCTTTTGATGTGGCTAACGAGCATCACTTTTAGCTTGAGAAATCCTAGCTCTAACACGGTCAATAATACTTTTTATTCCTACTGCTGCCTTTCTCTGAATTATATAAAAAAAATACTAATTGCTAAACACCATTTATGAAGAGCTATATCGGTCCTTTATGTATAAATGATCTGACTCTTTTTTAGGAGTTATGGGTTTTTATATTTCTTAACAATGGACGTTATTGTCTCTTACTAGGTTGCTAGCTACCGCTGCAACGCGGATTAATGTAAAAACAGGAGAAAGCCTATGGCTTTTTCTTAGTTGGAATAGCAGTAGACGATGCTCATGCTAACTTAGCTTTTAGTTACTATGTTGCCTTTGGATTTTTCTTAGTTGGAATAGCAGTAGACGATGCTTGTGCTTAATTAGCTTTTAGATACTATGTGCCGTGGTTTGTTCTTTACTAGGTTTTAGCTATATTCGATGAAACTTACATAGTGCACATTTATAAAGAACTGTATCGATCCCTCGTGTATCATATTGTTAATTTGAAAACTTTAATTAATGACGTCATAGTCCAAGTGGCAAGCACGATCGGCGTTTAACCGAAAGGTTGTAGGTTCAAAGCTACCAGAAATAATTTTCTTTTAATTTGTAATTCAGCTATCAATAAAACCATATCATTACTATATCATTAAGTATGATTAAGTTGAGTATGCAATTTAGTATAGGCAAGAGTTCGTTCTTTATTATATTCCAGTGCCAAGCTATCTGTGGAATTACTAACCTATACTATAATTAAGTGGCGTATAAAACTTAGTATAGGCAAGAGGTCGTTCTTTATTATACTAGCTACCACTGCAACCCGGACTATGTAATTAATAGGTTGCTAGCTACCGCTGCAACCTAGGTATTCTTATTTCTGCTACTATGGGCTAAGGTTCGTTCTTTACTATAATTTGATCTTACTCTATTTTTAGGAGTTTTGTTATATTTCTTAGCATTGGACTGATCATCTCTTACTAGGTTGCTAGCTACTGCTGCAACCCAAATTCACATATATATTTATTTATGAGAGGCAGCCTGGCCGAGTGGTCCAAGGCACTGGTGTTAGCCACCAGTCTCTTCGGAGGCGTGGTTTCAAATCTTACCGCTGGTATACGATTATGTTTGAAAGACTGGAGTGTGAAAAGACATCAAAAATGCAGTTTTTGGTGGAAAAATTTATTCTCTTTTAGAAATAATTTATTTTAGTTACAAAAGGTTTTTAACCCAATTAATTTACTTTAAAATGAGCTATTGAACAACCCTCTACGATGTTCCAGTGCCAAGCTATCTGTGGAAAAGAAAAAAAAAAAAGAAAAAAGAAAAAAGAAAAAAATATCCCGTTTGGGGAGAATAACGTGGTTAAAGTCAATTTTCTTGATTTTCAAGCCAATATATTTCCCTTGCTGTTCAAGCCAAGGGACAGAAAGTTTCCTATACAGGGGTTTCGGACAAGGCGGTTCTAATGGTGTACTTTTTGTTTTGATCTGACTCCTCTGTTACGAACTATGGGTTTTTATATTTCTTAACATTGGACGTGATCGTCTCTTACTAGGTTGCTAGCTACCGCTGCAACCCGGATGATAACACATCTTGCTGTTTTGTTTGATTACTTCTCGATACGCCTGGTTGGTTGAATACCTTTGCTTTTTTCTTTTCAAGATACTATCTCTGTTGTTTGTGTTGTACTGTTTTTTCAATTTGCGTGCAGCTTGCTTGATTGAAACCATTATGTAATTATGAATGTGAACATTTACAGTTCTGACGCTTCTTATATAGTAAAATTAGATGAAATTAATTAGCTAATTTGACAAGACATAGTAGGTAACTAAGGGTAAGAGTTTGTTCTTTACGATAACAACCAGGGTGACGTCAGTTACAAATTGGAATTCGTTTTATGCTATATCATTACAAACAGGAAAAAGCCTACGGCTTTTTCTTCTTTGAAATAGTAAGAGACGAACCACAAGTAACTACCCCTAGAACCACCATATATCAGTTACTATGCATGAGCGATCGTTCTTTACTGTAATGATAACACAACTTGCTGTTTTCTTTTGCTCTCTCAATTATTACTTCTCGATAAGCCTGTCGGTTGAATACCTTTGCTTTTTTCTTTTCAAGTTACTATCTCTGTTGTTTCTGTAGTACTCTTTCTTCAACTTGCGTATAGCCTGCTTTGATCTAACCATTATTCTAATCAAGAATGAGAGAATTTTCAGTTTTGACTTTCCTTATATACTAATTATGACGTCACTCTATTCACGTCATAACTCTAATATAAAACTATGATGACGTTCATTATTTATCTAGTAGGGTTTCAGACAAGGTATTTCTAATGATGTACTTTTGTTTTGATCTGACTCTATTTTTAGGAGTTTTGGGTTTTTATATTTCTTAGCATTGGACTGATCGTCTCTTACTAGGTTGCTAGCTACTGCTGCAACCCAAATTCACATATATATTTATTTATGAGGCAGCCTGGCCGAGTGGTCCAAGGCACTGGTGTTAGCCACCAGTCTCTTCAGAGGCGTGGGTTCAATTCTTACCGCTGGTATACGATTATGTTTGAAAGACTGCAGTGTGAAAAGACATCAAAATGCAGTTTTTGGTGGAAAAATTTATTCTCTTTTAGAAATAATTTATTTTAGTTACTATAGATTTTTAACCCAATTAATTTCCTTTAAAATGAGCTATTGAACAACCCTCTACGATGTTCCAGTGCCAAGCTATCTCTGGATACAAAAGAAAAAAAAAGAAAAAAAGAAAAAAAATATCCCGTTTAGGCAGAATGTTGTAGTAGCTGCCACTTTTCTTGATTTTCAAGCCAATATATTTCCCTTGCTGTTCAAGCCAAGGGACAGAAATTTTACTATGCAGGGGTTTCGGACAAGGCGGTTCTAATGGTGTACTTTTTGTTTTGATCTGACTCCTTTGTTAGGAACTATGGGTTTTTATATTTCTTAACATTTGACGTGATCGTCTCTTACTAGGTTGCTAGCTACCGCTGCAACCCGGATTTATATCCCGTATCAAGCATCAAGAACCTAACAAAAAATTAAACTAATTTTTAAATTTTCAGATATTTTTCTAGTCTAAATTAAAAGATTAAAACTATTGTTCAGACACCATAAATATTTTTGCAGTTTATAACTTTAGCGATTCTGAACTAAAAACGAAAATAAAATAAAAATTAATTTTTTCAATTTTTACGTCACGTTGCTCATTAAGTCATAACCCTATTGTGTACTATTATTAGTACACAATAGGTTCTAGATATTACGTCATGTCACTTATTACGTCATATATGGTTATTAGTGGATAATCGGTAAAATATTCGTTCTATATGGTTATTAGTGGATAATCGGAAAATTATTCGTTCTTTATTATAATTATACTGGAAACAAAGAAAGAGAAAAAAATATCCCGTTTAGGCAGAATGTTGCAGTAGCTGCCACTTTTCTTGATTTTTTAGTACTGATTTTTTAACTTGCGTGCAGCTTGCTTTGATCTAACCATTATGTATTCGTGAATGAGACCTTTTGCAGGTTTGACGTTTTTATATAGTAATTATGACGTCACTGCATCAAAAATACAGTTTTTATTGAAAAAATTTATTCTCTTTTAAAAATAATTTATTTTAGTTACTATAGATTTTTAACCCAATTAATTTCCTTTAAAATGAGCTATTGAACAACCCTCTACGATGTTCCAGTGCCAAGCTATCTCTGGATACAAAAGAAAAAAAAAAGAAAAAAAGAAAAAAATATCCCGTTTGGGGAGAATAACGTGGTAAAAGTCTATTTTCTTGATTTTCAAGCCAATATATTTTCTTTGTTATTCAAGCCAAAGGACGGTAAGTTTCCTTTATGGAGGATTTGTACAAGGCGGTTCTAATGGTGTACTTTTTGTTTTGATCTGACTCTTTTTTTAGGAGCTACGGGTTTTTATATTTCTTAACATTGGAGGTGATCGTCTCTTACTAGGTTGCTAGCTACCGCTGCAACCCGGATGTTTAATTCCTGCCGAAAGTAATTTTTATACATTTGTCTTTTTAAAGTCAAAACAAAACTTCTATTATTAGCTACTACATGATCCTCTTGACTGACACATTTTATGATGAGCTAACTCGATCCTTTATGTAAATGTTACTATAAATCCGCTTCACAAAACCATACACACCTTTCAGTAAGTATGGTGAGCTTTGTAATTCAATTATTATAGGCCATATTTCGTTATTTAATATAAATACCAGTCAAAACCAAATGTCAAATTTGTCTACACCCGATAAAATGGCGTAACAAGTCACTTTAAGCGAAAGAAAAACCTAACTAATTTAAAAATTTTCAGGTATTTTTCTGGATAACTAAATAAAAAAAACATGATGACAAGACCATTTATGATGAACTATATCGGTCCTTTATATAAATTATAATGTTTGAAAGACTGCAGTGTGAAAAGACATCAAAAATGCAGTTTTTGGTGGAAAAATTTATTCTCTTTTAGAAATAATTTATTTTAGTTACTACAGATTTTTAACCCAATTAATTTCCTTTAAAATGAGCTATTGAACAACCCTCTACGATGTTCCAGTGCCAAGCTATCTGTGGAAAAGAAAAAAAAAAGAAAAAAGAAAAATATATCCCGTTTGGGAAGAATAACGTGGTTAAAGTCAATTTTCTTGATTTTCAAGCCAATATATTTCCCTTGCTGTTCAAGCCAAGGGACAGAAAGTTTCCTATACAGGGGTTTCGGACAAGGCGGTTCTAATGGTGTACTTTTTGTTTTGATCTGATTCCTTTGTTAGGAACTATGGGTTTTTATATTTCTTAACATTGGACGTGATCGTCTCTTACTAGGTTGCTAGCTACCGCTGCAACCCGGATTATTACTTTTCGATACGCCTTGTCAGTTGAATACCTTTGCTTTTTTCTTTCCAAGATGTTGTCTCTGTTTTTGTATAGTACTGTTTTAAACCTGTAGTACTGTTGTATAGTATTTCTTAACATTGGACGTGATCGTCTCTTACTAGGTTGCTAGCTACCGCTGCAACCCGAATAATATTAAACCTGGATTAAAAAATTATTATCATATCTTATATGTAACTTTTATTATATAAGTCTTCGATAGTCTAATGGTAAGCATGCCCACTTGTTACCTGGGAGAAGGGGGTTCGATTCCCCTTAGGGGAGAACTTTTAATATGTTGAATTAAAAGCACTATCTTTTCAATTTGAAATTTAAAAAAGAAACTTGTTTATTTACATTCTAGCTAAAATAATGAAGATAATATGAATGAACCACAGGGTTCAGTTTCTTTGGACTTGAGTTCGTTTATTAACTATAAATACAAACAGGAAAAAGCCTACGGCTTTTTCTTCTTTTAAATAGTAAGAGCCGAAACTCAAACAATCAAGTAGCTAACTAAGTCCAATGTATGGAATGGTTCGTTATTTCAGTGATTTATAGTTAAGTTATAATTCAATTTGAAATTTAAAAAAGAAACTTGTTTATTTACATTCTAGCTAAAATAATGAAGATAATATGAATGAACCACAGGGTTCAGTTTCTTTGGACTTGAGTTCGTTTTTTAACTATAAATACAAACAGGAAAAAGCCTACGGCTTTTTCTTCTTTTAAATAGTAAGAGCCGAAACTCAAACAATCAAGTAGCTAACTAAGTCCAATGTATGGAATGGTTTGTTATTTCAGTGATCGTCTTTTAATGTAAAAATATAAATACTGTAATCTTAACTATAGTGAAGTTGCGTATGCAAGTTAGTATAGGGAAGAGTTCGATCTTTATTACTTTGAAAAGACTGCAGTATGAAAATACATCAAAAATGCACTTTTTTTCGACAAAATTGATTCTTCTTTAAAAAGTATTTTATTTTTAATTACAAAAGGCACTAGATGTAGCAATTTCCTTTAAAATGAGCTATTATACAGCTCTCTATGATTTTTCAGTGCCCAGCTAGCTCGGCAGGGAAAAAAAAGCGGAAAGAAAAAAATATCCCGTTTGTGGAGAATAACGTGGTAAAAGTCAATTTTCTTGATTTTCAAGCCAATATATTTTCTTTGTTATTCAAGCCAAAGGGCGGTAAGTTTCCTTTATAGGGACTTCGGACAAGGCGGTTCTAATGGTGTACTTTTTGTTTTGATCTGACTCTTTTTTTTGGAGTTGGGGGGTTTTATATTTCTTAACATTGGAGGTGATCGTCTCTTACTAGGTTGCTAGCTACCGCTACAACCCTGATATAAGTCTTCGATAGTCTAATGGTATGTATGCCCACTTGTTACCTGGGAGAAGGGGGTTCGATTCCCCGTCGGGGAGAACTTTTAATATGTTGAATTAAAAGCACTATCTTTTCAATTTAAAATTTAAAAAAGAAACTTGTCTATTTACATTCTAGCTAAAATAATGAAGATAATATGAATGAACCACAATGTTCAGTTTCTTTGGACTTGAGTTCGTTTTTTAACTATAAATACAAACAGGAAAAAGCTTACGGCTTTTTCTTCTTTTAAATAGTAAGAGACGAAACTCAAACAATCAAGTAGCTAACTAAGTCCAATGAATGGAATGGTTTGTTATTTCAGTGATCGTCTTTTAATGTAAAAATATAAATACTGTAATCTTAACTATAGTGAAGTTGCGTATGCAAGTTAGTATAGGGAAGAGTTCGATCTTTATTATAATAAGTGGCGTATAAAATTTAGTATAGGCAAGAGGTCGTTCTTTATTATAACCTTAAAAAATCAAGTAGCTAACTAAGTCCAATGTATGCAATGGTTTGTTATTGTAATGATCTTCTTTTAATGTAATTTCGTAAGAAAAATGATTCTATTTAAAAATAATTTGTTTTATAACTACAAAAAGTTTTTAACCCCATTAATTTGCTTTAAAATGAGCCATTAAACAACTCTCTACGATGTTCCAGTGCCAAGCTATCTGTGGAATTACTAACCTATACTATAATTAAGTGGCGTATAAAATTTAGTATAGGCAAGAGGTCGTTGTTTATTATATGATTTTTTAACTTGCGTGTAGCTTGCTTTGATCTAACCATTATGTATTCATGAATGAGACCATTTACAGTTTTGACGTTTCTTATATAGTAATTATGACGTCACTGCATCAAAAATACAGTTTTTGGTGGAAAAATTTATTCTCTTTTAGAAATAATTTATTTTAGTTACTATAGATTTTTAACCCAATTAATTTCCTTTAAAATGAGCTATTGAACAACCCTCTACGATGTTCCAGTGCCAAGCTGTCTCTGGATACAAAAGAAAAAAAAAAGAAAAAAATATCTCGTTTGGGGAGAATAACGTGGTTAAAGTCAATTTTCTCGATTTTCAAGCCAATATATTTCCCTTGCTGTTCAAGCCAAGGGACAGAAAGTTTCCTATACAGGGGTTTCGGACAAGGCGGTTCTAATGGTGTACTTTTTGTTTTGATCTGACTCCTGCTTTAGGAGCTATGGGTTTTTATATTTCTTAACATTGGACGTGATCGTCTCTTACTAGGTTGCTAGCTACCGCTGCAACCCGGATTGCTAGCTACCGCTGCAACCCGGAACTATAGACAACAATGCTAATAACATAGGAAATTATGTACATTACTTTATCATTAACTATAATTAAGTTGAGTATCTAATCTAGTATAGGCAAGAGTTCATTCTTTATTCTAAAAGTTTTGGTTACTATGTGCCTTGGTTTGTTCTTTACTAGGTTTCAGCTATATCCGATGAAATTTATGCTATAAGATATCATAAAACTATTAATTAGCTTTTTACACGTATCTCATATGGTCGAGTGGCTTAGGATAGTTTGGCTTTCAAGCAATTAGTTTGGGTTCGAATCCCGGTGTGGGAATTATTTTTAAAACAAAATCAGGTGAAAATAATTAGCAAATTCGACAAGACATAGGTAACTAAGGGCAAGAGTTGGTTCTTTATTATAATATTAATATGCATATGGTTCTTAAATCATACTTTTTTACGGTCTCATATGGTCTAGTGGCTAGGATAGTTAACTTTCAATAAACAGGCCCGGGTTCGATTCCCGGTGTGGAAAAGTGTTTTACTCTATAATCTTCGAACATTCGAACCTTTTATAATTTATAATGATGTATAATATAAATACTGTAATCTTAACTATAGTGAAGTTGCCTACGCAAGTTAGTATAGGGAAGAGTTCGATCTTTATTATAAATTATGTAATTATGAATGAGAACATTTTCATCTTTGTAGTTCTTAAGTAGTAATTATGACGTCACAGCGTAATGATTTTGTTGACGTCATAGAGCAATGATATTATTTCATGACGTCTTCAGAAACAACAATATAATTTCATGTTTTTCTATTCACGTCATAGCTCTAATATAAAACTATGATGACATTCATTATTTATCTAGTAGGGTTTCAGACAAGGTAATTCTAATGATGTACTTTTGTTTTGATCTGACTCTATTTTTAGGAGTTTTGTTATATTTCTTAGCATTGGACTGATCATCTCTTACTAGGTTGCTAGCTACTGCTGCAACCCAAATTCACATATATATTTATTTATGAGAGGCAGCCTGGCCGAGTGGTCCAAGGCACTGGTGTTAGCCACCAGTCTCTTCGGAGGCGTGGGTTCAAATCTTACCGCTGGTATACGATTATGTTTGAAAGACTGGAGTGTGAAAAGACATCGAAAATGCAGTTTTTGGTGGAAAAATTTATTCTCTTTTAGAAATAATTTATTTTAGTTACAAAAGGTTTTTAACCCAATTAATTTACTTTAAAATGAGCTATTGGACAACCCTCTACGATGTTCCAGTGCCAAGCTATCTGTGGAAAAGAAAAAAAAAAGAAAAAAGAAAAAAGTATCCCGTTTGGGGAGAACAACGTGGTTAAAGTCAATTTTCTTGATTTTCAAGCCAATATATTTCCCTTGCTGTTCAAGCCAAGGGACAGAAAGTTTCCTATACAGGGGTTTCGGACAAGGCGGTTCTAATGGTGTACTTTTTGTTTTGATCTGACTCCTTTGTTAGGAACTATGGGTTTTTATATTTCTTAACATTGGACGTGATCGTCTCTTACTAGGTTGCTAGCTACCGCTGCAACCCGGATTATATTCTTATTTTAGTTACTATGAGCTGAAGTTCGTTCCTTAATGTAATTTATTGTAATAACCATTGAACAACACTCTACGATGTTCCAGTGCCAAGCTATCTGCAGAATTACTAACGTATACTACAATTAAGTGGCGTATAAATTTTATTATAGGCAAGAGGTCGTTCTTTATAATAATTTTTAACCCCATTAATTTTCTTTAAAATGAGTGATAGAACAACTCTCTACGATGTTCCAGTGCCAAGCTATCCGCGGAATAACTAACCTATACTATATTTAAGTGACATATAAAATTTAGTATTGGCAAGAGGTCGATCTTTATTATAATGAAAAGACATCGAAAATGGAGTTTTTGGTGGAAAAATTTATTCTCTTTTAGAAATAATTTATTTTAGTTACAAAAGGTTTTTAACCCAATTAATTTACTTTAAAATGAGCTATTGAACAACCCTCTACGATGTTCCAGTGCCAAGCTATCTGTGGAAAAGAAAAAAAAAGAAAAAAGAAAAAAATATCCCGTTTGGGGAGAATAACGTGGTTAAAGTCAATTTTCTTGATTTTCAAGCCAATATATTTCCCTTGCTGTTCAAGCCAAGGGACAGAAAGTTTCCTATACAGGGGTTTCGGACAAGGTGGTTCTAATGGTGTACTTTTTGTTTTGATCTGACTCCTTTGTTAGGAACTATGGGTTTTTATATTTCTTAACATTGGACGTGATCGTCTCTTACTAGGTTGCTAGCTACCGCTGCAACCCGGATCTTCAGAAACAACAATATAATTTCATGTTTTTCTATTCACGTCATAGCTCTAATATAAAACTATGATGACATTCATTATTTATCTAGTAGGGTTTCAGACAAGGTAATTCTAATGATGTACTTTTGTTTTGATCTAACTCTATTTTTAGGAGTTTTGTTATATTTCTTAGCATTGGACTGATCATCTCTTACTAGGTTGCTAGCTACTGCTGCAACCCAAATTCACATATATATTTATTTATGAGAGGCAGCCTGGCCGAGTGGTCCAAGGCACTGGTGTTAGCCACCAGTCTCTTCGGAGGCGTGGGTTCAAATCTTACCGCTGGTATACGATTATGTTTGAAAGACTGGAGTGTGAAAAGACATCGAAAATGCAGTTTTTGGTGGAAAAATTTATTCTCTTTTAGAAATAATTTATTTGAGTTACAAAAGGTTTTTAACCCAATTAATTTCCTTTAAAATGAGCTATTGAACAACCCTCTACGATGTTCCAGTGCCAAGCTATCTGTGGAAAAGAAAAAAAAAAGAAAAAAATATCCCGTTTGGGGAGAATAACGTGGTTAAAGTCAATTTTCTTGATTTTCAAGCCAATATATTTCCCTTGCTGTTCAAGCCAAGGGAAAGAAAGTTTCCTATACAGGGGTTTTGGACAAGGCGGTTCTAATGGTGTACTTTTTGTTTTGATCTGACTCCTTTTTTAGGAACTATGGGTTTTTATATTTCTTAACATTGGACGTGATCGTCTCTTACTAGGTTGCTAGCTACCGCTGCAACCCGGATTGCTCATTAAGTCATATATGGTTATTAGTACACAATAGGTTTTAGATATTACGTCATGTCACTTATTACGTCATATATGGTTATTAGTAGATAATCGGTAAAATATTCGTTCTTTATTATAATGTGGAATTACTAACCTATACTATAATTAAGTGGCGTATAAAATTTAGTATAGGCAAAAGGTGGTTCTTTATTATAGATCCTTTATGTAAGTTTCTAGCTACCGCTGCAACCCGGATAATAAACTGATTACAAACAGGAAAAAGCCTAAGGCTTTTTCTTCTTTGAAATAGTAAGAGACGAACCTCAAACAATCAAGTAGCTAACTAATTCCAATGTATGCAATTGTTTGTTATTCCAATGATCGTCTTTTAATGTAATTAGCCACCAGTCTCTTCGGAGGCGTGGGTTCAAATCTTACCGCTGGTATACGATTATGTTTGAAAGACTGCAGTGTGAAAAGACATCAAAAATGCAGTTTTTGGTGGAAAAATTTATTCTCTTTTAGAAATAATTTATTTTAGTTACTATAGATTTTTAACCCAATTAATTTCCTTTAAAATGAGCTATTGAACAACCCTCTACGATGTTCCAGTGCCAATCTATCTGTGGAAAAGAAAAAGAAAAAAGAAAAAAATATCTCGTTTGTGGAGAATAACGTGGTAAAAGTCTATTTTCTTGATTTTCAAGCCAATATATTTTCTTTGTTATTCAAGCCAAAGGGCGGTAAGTTTTCTTTATAGAGGATTCGGACAAGGTGGTTCTAATGGTGTACTTTTTGTTTTGATCTGACTCTTTTTTTAGGAGTTGGGGGGTTTTATATTTCTTAACATTGGAGGTGATCGTCTCTTACTAGGTTGCTAGCTACCGCTGCAACCCGGACTTCATTAATCAGATGTTTTAACATATCCTATATGGTCTAGAGGTTGGGATGACTCTCACCCAGTTGGCTTGAGTGCAATTTCCGTATGGAAAATTTTTACTTATGATGATTTCTTAAGGAATATAATTAAAATAATCATCTATATAAATTTCTTTTATTACTTCATATACTATGGGCTACAGTTCGTTTCTTAATGTAATAAAAATTATTTGTTTTAATTACAAAAGGATTTTAACCCCATTAATTTCCTTTAAAATGAACCATTGAACAACTCTCTACGATGTTCTAGTGCCAAGCTATCTGTTGAATTACTAACCTATACTATAATTAGGTGGCATATAAAATTTAGTATAGCCAAGAGGTCGTTCTTTATTATTACTCGGGTTCGATTCCCGGTGTGGGAAAACTCTATAATCTTCGAACATTTGAACCTTTTAATAATTTATAATGATGTATAATATAAATACTGTAATCTTCACTATATTAAAGTTGCCTATGCAAGTTAGTATAGGGAAGAGTTCGATCTTTATTATAATTACATTCTAGATAAAATAATGAAGATAATATGAATGAGCCACAGTGTTCAGTTTCTTTGGACTTGAGTGCGTTTTTTAACTATAAATACAAACAGGAAAAAGCCTACGGCTTTTTCTTCTTTTAAATAGTAAGAGACGAAACTCAAACAATCAAGTAGCTAACTAAGTCCAATGTATGGAATGGTTTGTTATTTCATATAAATACTGTAATCTTAACTATAGTGAAGCTGCGTATGCAAGTTAGTATAGGGAAGAGTTTGATCTTTATTATATCATTGAAAGTTATTCTACCATAAGAATATGAAGGGTGCTCTAATAGCTTTTTTAAAATATTTGTTTTCCAAAACACTAATTCTTCTTGAATATCGTAGCTCACAGTTCCCACAAACTTAGAATCAATGCCCATTTTTTCCCAAAAGAATTCAAATTCGTCAATAATAAAACGTATGTTCAGAAGCTTCCATATATCTGGAATTTCGTAACATAGTATTGTAAAATCCCTGCTTCCGTTTTCCAATAAATACCAGATTAATTTTGTTGTCTTTAAATAACGAGCGACGAATTTGATTTCGTTTGGCAAATATTTAAAGTGATTATATTTTATGCATAATCTATTTATTTTATGCTTGATTGTATTCATAATCTGGAAAATTACCAAATAATCAAAGGTGAGTCTAGCTACCACTGTCATTGCCTCATCGGTTGGCATGCATAGATCACTGGATACAAGATCCCGAACTAACAGTTTGACATTACTACTGTTTTTAAGCAAATTAAAAAACATTCTTCTGATATTCTTGCAGCTATATTCTGGCATATAAGAGGTTGGCTTAGAACTATCAGCATCGAAAACATGGACAGATTCATTTTTGTCCTTCACATTCAATTTCTGCTGTTGCAATACTGTGTCAAAATGTGCATTCCTATCCAAGGTGGTAGGTTCCATGACACTAGAATTAGGGCAGGAATTTTTCTCATCTGACAGGCGTTTTAATATTTTTTGTTGATATAAGGGCAGATCTTGTTTAACTTTCTTTAGTTTGTCTTTCCTATGTATCCTACTTGGTAAAACAAATTGACCAAATTTAAGATCGAAAGCCCTTTTTATATTATAATAATAAAAATCTGAGCAGGTTTTCACTACCATATTGCTTCCGTTTTCTAATAAATATGACAGCAGTTTTGTTGCCTTTAAAACATGATGATAGGATTCACTGTCATTCATTCTATTAAAAATTATATCTATAACCGTAGATAATGCCAATTCATCAAAGGTGAGTTTAGCTACTTCTGCCATTGCCTCATTAGTTGGCATAAATGGATCGTTGGAAATTACTTCCCTGACCGTTATTTCCACATTACTACGACTTTTTATAAAATTTTTAAACTTTCTTTTGATATTTTTGGAGCTATATTTTGGTATGTAGTCCTGGTTTAAAGTTCCAGCCTCCGTAACATTCCAGCCTATATCGTGTTTTTTTTCTTTACCTTTCTGTCTTTCTCGATTCTGGTTTACTTTTACGTTTTTTTCATCTGATAGCTTTTTTAATATGATGTTCCTCCAAAACTCTAAATCTCGATAACTATTTTCATCTATTCGACGATGACTTCGTGCACTATTAACTTCAAGCATCCTGTTATTAAATTTAAATTCAAAAGCTCTTTGTAGACGGTTATAATAAGAATCGATGCAGAGTTTTACAACTGTGTTGCTTCCATTTTCAAGTAAATGTAAAGTAACTAACTAAATCAAATGTATGTATTGGGTTTTTATTCCAATGACCGTCTTTTAGTGGAAAATTTTAATATATTGACCTTAAATATAATAACTGTACTAGCCTATACTATAGTTAAGTGGCCTATAAAATTTAGTATAGGAAAGAGGTCGTTCTTTATTATAACGTATGGGAAATTTTTACTCATGATGATTTCTTAAGGAACATAATTAAAAATTTCTTAATACAATAAAAATAATTTGTTTTAATTACAAAATGTTTTTAACCCCATTAATTTCCTTTAAAATGAGCCATTGAACAACTCTCTACGATGTTCCAATGCCATGCTATCTGTTGAATTACTAACCTAAACTATAATTAAGTGGCGTATAAAATTTAGTATAGGCAAGAGGTCGTTCTTTATTATATATGGTGAAATAATAATATGCATATGGTTGTTAAATCATGATTCTTTATGGTCTCATTTGGTCTAGTGGCTAGGATAGTTAACTTTCACTTAAGAGGACCGGGTTCGCTTCCCGGTGAGGGAAAATTTTTAACTCTATAATCTTCGAAAATTCGAACCTTTTATAATTTATAATGATGTATAATATAAATACTGTAATCTTCACTATATTAAAGTTGCCTATGCAAGTTAGTATAGGGAAGAGTTCGATCTTTATTATAAATTTATGCTATATCATTACAAACAGGAAAAAGCCTACGGCTTTTTCTTCTTTGAAATAGTAAGAGACGAACCTCAAGCAATCAAGTAGTTAACTAAGTCCAATGTATGCAGTGGTATGTTATTCCAATGATCGTCTTTTAATGTAATCTTTTAAAGAAGGAAAAGCCAATCGTTTAATATTGATCCCTTACTACAGGTGGATTTGAACCCGCAAACCTCGAATCATGAGGCACACTTTCATCCATTGTGCTGTAGTAAGGTATTCATTGATTTGATTTTTCCACAAATCTGTGTATATACGGATAAATAGATTTTGATAAACGTATTCTAACGGCTATACTAACTTGACTATGCCAGTTAGTATAGCCAAGAGTTATTTTATCATTATAACATTTGAACCTTTTATAATCTATAATGATGTATAATATAAATACTGTAATCTTAACTATAGTGAAGTTGCGTATGCAAGTTAGTATAGGGAAGAGTTCGATCTTTATTATAATATTTTAGTACTGATTTTTTAACTTGCGTGTAGCTTGCTTTGATCTAACCATTATGTATTCATGAATGAGACCATTTACAGTTTTGACGTTTCTTATATAGTAATTATGACGTCACTGCATCAAAAATACAGTTTTTATTGGAAAAATTTATTCTCTTTTAGAAATAATTTATTTTAGTTACAAAAGGTTTTTAACCCAATTAATTTCCTTTAAAATGAGCTATTGAACAACCCTCTACGATGTTCCAGTGCCAAGCTATCTCTGGAGACAAAGAAAAAAGAAAAAAATATCCCGTTTGGGGAGAATAACGTGGTAAAAGTCTATTTTCTTGATTTTCAAGCCAATATATTTTCTTTGTTATTCAAGCCAAAGGGCGGTAAGTTTCCTTTATGGAGGATTTGGACAAGGCGGTTCTAATGGTGTACTTTTTGTTTTGATCTGACTCTTTTTTTAGGAGCTACGGGTTTTTATATTTCTTAACATTGGAGGTGATCGTCTCTTACTAGGTTGCTAGCTACCGCTGCAACCCGGATCTATTCAAATATATTTGATTATCACATATTTGTTTTCCAAAATTAAGGTTTTTAACGAATTTTCCCAGACTTCTGGCCTATCTAGATCGTTTATTTATGCGAGAATCTCTAAGGGTACCGATTTTCCCGAAACAATACGGAGCCGTTTTCGAGAAATAGAATATATACTTATTGCTCACATGTAAAAATAGTAATATATACCGTTGATACTTTTACCTACTCACTTTAAACGACCAATTGAGTTTTTATTTATTTAGTTACGCATTTTTTACTCTCGCACACAGCTTCATATTTTCTTGAAAAAACCTGCAACATCCTCACACCTCAGCGTATCAGTGAATCTTACTGTAGAGGTTTCAAGCTCATATCTGCAAAAATGTAGAATTTTGTATTTTTTGCCAGAAGAAAGATCACGGATGCGTCTTTATTTGTTTTTTTTTGTTTTTTTTTAAAGCAAGTGACGTCTCATTTATATACATTTTGAAAACAACTGCATTACGCTTGGGCAATGTACTAAGGCCACATACATATTACAGCTACAAATGACGTCATAGTAAAAAAAAAACCGTAAACGTCATATTTACAATAACATCATCGAAATGCAATGACGTCGTGCATTCTATAAAAGACAAGGATTTTAAAGACAATTCTATTTTCAAAACTATTTATTTTTAATTACAAAAGACACTAGATGTTGCAGTTTCCTTTAAAATGAGCTATTATACAGATCTCTATGATTTTCCAGTGCCCAGCTAGCTGAGGAGGAAAAAAACGGAAAGAAAAAAAGATACCGTATATGGAGAATATCGTGGTTTCAGCCACTTTTCTATATTTTTAAGCCAATATTTTTTCCTTGTTGTTCAAGCCATGGGACGACTATTAGAGGTTTTGGACAAGGCGGCTCTAATATTGTACTACTTGTTTTGATCTGACTCTATTTTTAGGAGTTATGGGTTACTTTAGTGTTTAACTAATATGGGACAGGATAGTCTCTTACTAGGTTGCTAGCTAAAGCTGCAACCCGGACTAGCTACCACTGCAACCCGGATCAGAGAATGAGGCATTTAACTAAGTTCAGTATGTGCCATGGTTTGCTCTCTACTAGGTTCCAGCTATCTCTGCAGTCATGATACCAATGAAACTCACATAATTCCCATTTATAACTAATCGATCCTTTATGTAATGCTAGCTACCGCCGCAACCCAGACTAGGTTGCTAGCTTTTCTATTATAATACGGTGCAACCCGGATCTTCAGTTACTACGGGCTACAGATCGGTCTTTACTATATTCCGGATTAGCTACCTCCTAGCCAAATAAAATAATTTTAATATAAATTAATATAGGCAAGAGGTCGTTCTTTTATTATAAGTCATTATAAAAGCAACCCGAATAGTAAAGAATGAACCAGATACCTTAGTAACAATATAGAATGTACACCTAATTACAAACAGGAAAAAACCTACGGCTTTTTCTTCTTTGAAATAGCAAGAGACGAACCTCAAACGATCAAGTAGCTAACTAACTCCAATGTAGGCAATAATTTTTTATTCGAATAATCGTTCTTTAATGTAACTAGGTTGCTAGCTGCCGCTGCAACCCGGACTATTTCATTTTGTCTGTGGGGCACAATCGTCTCTTACCAGGTTACTAGGTTACAACCCAGACAGGTTACATGCTACTATTGCAACCCAGATTCCAGTTACTATGGGCTATAGCTCGTCCTTTAAGGTAAATCATGTATTTTTGTTGTTTAAATGAAAAAATTACTATTACTGATTAGGCATCATAAATATTTTTGCATTTTACATAATAATTTTAGCGATTAAGCCAAAAAAGAAAATTTTTGTTCCAGGAGTTTCGGTTACTATTGAGACAAGTAGCTATTATTACTATAGAGTTCATTACCATGAACTGTTTGATTGCTTCAAAATTCAAATATCTTTGAAAAGACTGCAGTATGAAAATACATCAAAAATGCAATTTTTTTTGACAAAATTGATTCTACTTTAAAAAGTATTTTATTTTTAATTACAAAAGGCACTAGATGTAGCAATTTCCTTTAAAATAAGCTATTATACAGCTCTCTATGATTTTCCAGTGCCCAGCTAGCTGAGGAGAAAAAAAAAGCGGAAAGAAAAAAATATCCCGTTTGTGGAGAATAACGTGGTTATAGTCAATTTTCTTGATTTTCAAGCCAATATATTTTCTTTGTTATTCAAGCCAAAGGGCGGTAAGTTTCTTTTATAGGGGTTTCGGACAAGGCGGTTCTAATGGTGTACTTTTTGTTTTGATCTGACTCTTTTTTTTAGGAGTTGGGGGGTTTTATATTTCCTAACATTGGAGGTGATCGTCTCTTACTAGGTTGCTATCTACCGCTGCTGCAACCCGGATAATTCTCTAATACTTTGTCTAGAGCATCTCTCAGTCTAAAAAGTATCATATTACTAAGTAATTTACCTACAGAGACCAGACTAATGCCTCGATAATTACCACACTCACTTTTATCACCTTTCTTATAAAGTGGCTTAATTAAGGCTTTCCTAAAATCGTTAGGTACTTCCCCTATTTCAAAAATCATATTCATAATCTTCAGTAACTTATTTCAAACCTCAGAGCCACCATATTTAAGAAACTCATTTACCACCCTATCAGCACCTGGAGCCTTATTATTCTTTAATCCTTTTAGTATTGTTGCTAATTCCTCCTCACAAAAAAATGTCATTTATCAATCTTTAACATTAATTATAATCTTATTTTAGTTACTATGGGCTGGAAGTTTGTTCTCTACTGTAATTTGATTTATATCTAATATTCATGTAAACATCTTTAATTCTCTCTTACCAAAAAGGGTTCGTAGCTGAGAGGTAGAGCCATCGACTGCAGATCGATAGGTCACTGGTTCGAATCCGGTCGGGCCCTAATTTTTCAGAAAGTAATTATGGTTTAAAATCTAATCACTGCTCTTTTACCCCAAACAAGATTTTAATTTATGTCTAATATTAATCATTAAGGAAAATGCATTATCTATATAATGATTTCTTATAATACTTCAATTACTATGGATGAAAGTTCGTTCTTTAATGTAAATTATTCTCTTTTAGAAATAATTTATTTTAGTTACTATAGATTTTTAACCCAATTAATTTCCTTTAAAATGAGCTATTGAACAACCCTCTACGATGTTCCAGTGCCAAGCTATCTGTGGAAAAGAAAAAAAAGAAAAGAGAAAAAAATATCCCGTTTGGGGAGAATATCGTGGTTAAAGTCAATTTTCTTGATTTTCAAGCCAATATATTTCCCTTGCTATATTTTCTTGCTATATTTATATTTTCGTGATTTCTATTCACGTCATAGCTCTAATATAAAACTATGATGACATTCATTATTTATCTAGTAGGGTTTCAGACAAGGTAGTTCTAATGATATACTTTTGTTTTGATCTGACTCTATTTTTAGGAGTTTCGGGTTTTTATATTTCTTAGCATTGGACTGATCGTCTCTTACTAGGTTGCTAGCTACTGCTGC
Organism: Artemia sinica; assembly: GCA_027921565.1. NCBI lineage: Eukaryota > Metazoa > Arthropoda > Branchiopoda > Anostraca > Artemiidae > Artemia > Artemia sinica. The sequence goes on from CM051260.1 coordinate 24,648,529, forward strand.
AACCCAAATTCACATATATATTTATTTATGAGAGGCAGCCTGGCCGAGTGGTCCAAGGCACTGGTTTTAGCCACCAGTCTCTTCGTAGGCGTGGGTTCAAATCTAACCGCTGGTATACGATTATGTTTGAAAGACTGCAGTGTGAAAAGACATCGAAAATGCAATTTTTGGTGGAAAAATTTATTCTCTTTTAGAAATAATTTATTTTAGTTACTATAGATTTTTAACCCAATTAATTTCCTTTAAAATGAGCTATTGAACAACCCTCTACGATGTTCCAGTGCCAAGCTATCTCTGGATACAAAAGAAAAGAGAAAAAAAAGAAAAAATATCCCGTTTAGGCAGAATGTTGTAGTAGCTGCCACTTTTCTTGATTTTCAAGCCAATATATTTCCCTTGCTGTTCAAGCCAAGGGACAGAACGTTTCCTATACAGGGGTTTAGGACAAGGCGGTTCTAATGGTGTACTTTTTGTTTTGATCTGACTCCTCTGTTAGGAACTATGGGTTTTTATATTTCTTAACATTGGACGTGATCGTCTCTTACTAGGTTGCTAGCTACCGCTGCAACCCGGATTATGAATGAGAACATTTACAGTTCTGACGCTTCTTAAATAGTAATTATGACGTCACGGCGTAATGATTTTATTTCATGACGTCACGGCTTAATGGTATTATTTCATGACGTCTTCAGAAACAACAATATAATTTCGTGTATTTCTATTCACGTCATAGCTCTAATTTATCTAGTAGGGTTTCAGACAAGGTAGTTCTAATGATGTACTTTTGTTTGGATCTGACTGTATTTTTAGGAGTTTTGGGTTTTTATATTTCTTGGCATTGGACTGATCGTCTCTTGCTAGGTTGCTAGCTACTGCTGCAACCCAAATTATGAGAGGCAGCCTGGCCGAGTGGTCTAAGGCACTGGTGATAGCCACCAGTCTCTTTGGAGGCGTGGGTTCAAATCTTACCGCTGGTATACGATTATGTTTGAAAGACTGCAGTGTTAAAAGACATCAAAAATGCAGTTTTTGGTGGAAAAATTTATTCTCATTTAGAAATAATTTATTTTAGTTACTATAGATTTTTAACCCATTTAATTTCCTTTAAAATGAGCCATTGAACAATTCTCTACGATATTCCAGTGCCAAGCTATCTCTGGATACAAAAGAAAAAAAAAGAAAAAAATATCCCGTTTAGGCAGAATGTTGTAGTAGCTGCCACTTTTCTTGATTTTCAAGCCGATATATTTCTCTTGCTGTTCAAGCCAAGGGACAGGAAGTTTCCTATACAGGGGTTTCGGACAAGGCGGTTCTAATGGTGTACTTTTTGTTTTGATCTGACTCCTCTGTTAGGAACTATGGGTTTTTATATTTCTTAACATTGGACGTGATCGTCTCTTACTAGGTTGCTAGCTACCGCTGCAACCCGGAAAAAGACATCAAAAATGCAGTTTTTGGTGGAAAAATTTATTCTCTTTTAGAAATAATTTATTTTAGTTACTATAGAGTTTTAACCCAATTAATTTCCTTTAAAATGAGCTATTGAACAACCCTCTACGATGTTCCAGTGCCAAGCTATCTGTGGAAAAGAAAAAAAAAGAAAAAAAGAAAAAATATATCCCGTTTGGGGAGAATAACGTGGTTAAAGTCAATTTTCTTGATTTTCAAGCCAATATATTTCCCTTGCTGTTCAAGCCAAGGGACAGAAAGTTTCCTATACAGGGGTTTCGGACAAGGTGGTTCTAATGGTGTACTTTTTGTTTTGATCTGACTCCTTTGTTAGGAACTATGGGTTTTTATATTTCTTAAAATTGGACGTGATCGTCTCTTACTAGGTTGCTAGCTACCGCTGCAACCCGGATTTCTTAGTAAATTAACTTATAGAATGATGTAGCAAGTCACTTAAACCACTAATATATTCAAACTTGTTTACAAATTTTGGTATTTTTTTCTACTTTCAATTCTAAACATTAAATTGCTACTTAGACACCATAAATATTTTTGCAATTTACATAAAAGCTTTAGAGATTCTCAACAAAAAACTAAATGATCTTAGAGTTTTTGATTTTTCTATAGCATCATATCCAGTGACAGCTTCATAGAAAGGTGGCCTGATAGCAAAACACATCGAGGAGTTTAAGTTTTAGTTTAGAGTTTTAATTTAGAGTATAATGGTGTTTATAATGGCATTATAACGGCATAGTTATGTGAGGCAGCGTGGTCGAGCGGTATTAGGTGCTGGTGTTAGCCACTCTTCAATTCGGAGGCATGGGTTCGAATCCCACCGCTGACAGTATTTTATACCAAAGCTAATTATAATCTTGTTTTAGTTACTATGAACTGAAGTTCGTTCTTTACTATAACTTCTATTAGTTAGTACTGCATTAGATCCTCTTGACTGACATCGATCCTTTATGTAATGCTAGCTACCGCCGCAACCCGGATGTAAAACAACAACATAATGTCGTGTTTTTCTATTCATTTTAACTATAAATACAAACAGGAAAAAGCCTACGGCTTTTTCTCCTTTTAAATAGTAAGAGACGAAATTATAAAAAAGACATCAAAAATGCAGTTTTTGGTGGAAAAATTTATTCTCTTTTAGAAATAATTTATTTTAGTTACTATAGATTTTTAACCCAATAAATTTCCTTTAAAATGAGCTATTGAACAACCCTCCACGATGTTCCAGTGCCAAGCTATCTGTGGAAAAGAAAAAAAAGAAAAAAGAAAAAAATATCCCGTTTGGGGAGAATAACGTGGTTAAAGTCAATTTTCTTGATTTTCAAGCCAATATATTTCCCTTGCTGTTCAAGCCAAGGGACAGAAAGTTTCCTATACAGGGGTTTCGGACAAGGTGGTTCTAATGGTGTACTTTTTGTTTTGATCTGACTCCTTTGTTAGGAACTATGGGTTTTTATATTTCTTAAAATTGGACGTGATCGTCTCTTACTAGGTTGCTAGCTACCGCTGCAACCTAGATATTCTTATTTCTGCTACTATGGGTTAAGGTTCGTTCTTTCATGTAATCTTACTAGGTTGCTAGCTACCGCTGCAACCCGGAATGGACGTGATCGTCTCTTACTAGGTTGCTAGCTACCGCTGCAACCTAGATATTCTTATTTCTGCTACTATGGGTTAAGGTTCGTTCTTTCATGTAAAACTAGCAAAACATTTTTTAAGTCTGATGAAGATTTAACTAATGTGTCAAAAGTAAGGTTGCAAATCGACGATTTTGTTTTGGCCTTATTATAATTGGTATGGTGAAATAATAATATGCATATGGTTCTTAAATCATACTTCTTTATGGTCCCATATGGTCTAGTGGCTAGGATAGTTAACTTTCACTTAACAGGCCCGGGTTCGATTCCTGGTGTGGGAAAATTTTTAACTCTATAATCTTCGAACATTTGAACCTTTTATAATTTATAATGATGTATAATATAAATACTGTAATCTTAACTATAGTGAAGTTGCCTATGCAAGTTAGTATAGGGAAGAGTTCGATCTTTATTATAAGAACTATGATGCCATTCATTATTTATCTAGTAGGGTTTCAGACAAGGTAGTTTTAATGATATACTTTTGTTTTGATCTGACTCTATTTTTAGGAGTTTTGGGTTTTTATATTTCTTAGCATTGGACTGATCGTCTCTTACTAGGTTGCTAGCTACTGCTGCAACCCAAATTCACATATATATTTATTTATGAGAGGCAGCCTGGCCGAGTGGTCCAAGGCACTGGTGTTAGCCACCAGTCTCTTCGGAGGCGTGGGTTCAAATCTTACCGCTGGTATGCGATTATGTTTGAAAGACTGCAGTGTGAAAAGACATCGAAAATGCAGTTTTTGGTGGAAAAATTTATTCTCTTTTAGAAATAATTTATTTTAGTTACTATAGATTTTTAACCCAATTAATTTCCTTTAAAATGAGCTATTGAACAACCCTCTACGATGTTCCAGTGCCAAGCTATCTCTGGATACAAAAGAAAAAAGAAAAAAAAAAGAAAAAAATATCCCGTTTAGGCAGGATGTTGTAGTAGCTGCCACTTTTCTTGATTTTCAAGCCAATATATTTCCCTTGCTGTTCAAGCCAAGGGACAGAAAGTTTCCTATACAGGGGTTTCGGACATGGCGGTTCTAATGGTGTACTTTTTGTTTTGATCTGACTCCTCCGTTAGGAACTATGGGTTTTTATATTTTTAACATTGGACGTGATCGTCTCTTACTAGGTTGCTAGCTACCACTGCAACCCGGAAAGGGGTATGTATGTTGTAGAAAAACAAAGGGGTGTTAAACTCTTGCCAAGGGTGGTAATATTGTCTAGAAACAGGGATGCCGTGACGTCAGAGGGCATGACGTGTCTAGAAATGATTTGCTTAGTAACAGGGAAAAAGGCTGTGTCACATGACGTCAGAGGGCTGCGTTTAAAATCTAATGTTATTTTCTCTATGTCTGCCGTTACATCTGAGGGCATGCCATAGAAATCCTATGCTATTTCCTTATGGCTGTCGTGACGTCAAAGGGTTTGTCCAGAAACAACGCGGGAATTTTTGCCTAGAAACAGGTGTGTCGCGTGACGTCAGAGGGCTGCCGTTAAAACTCAATGTTAATTTCCCTCTCTGTGCCGTTGAAATCCAATGTTATTTCCCTATGTTAATTTTCCTATCTGTGCCATTGAAAATTCAGGGCCCCCTCTGCTGATGGAAAAAGATTTTAACATGACTAGTAAAGGAATCAAAGCTCTTCAGATTTTTTTTCTTTTTGAAGAACCTTTCCTCCCTTGATCCTCTTCACTTTTTTCTTCTTTGAAGTATACGGTGTATGCTTTATTTCTTCATCTTCCTTAGCCTTTGGCGCAGGCTGTTTCGTTATAAAGTAAGAAGATTATGTGTAAAAAATGTTTCATGAATACATATTTGATATCACTTAATTTATGATGCAACTGCGTGATACCAATGTCACCCCTGTTTTTGGTTGTTCAGTAAACTCAATAATTGTCCATAATTTTGTATTTAGTGAAATTATCGATTGTGCTTATTCTTAAACACCGAGATATAAGAAAATGAAACATTTCCCAGAGTAATTTTTTTTTACTGTATCTCCTGTTTATAAAAACTGAATCGTACTGAAATTTCTAAAAATGTAGGCATTAGACACTTACTAGACTCTTTGAATTTCCCGGTACACAGTCAAAGTGAAGTATATGCCTGTAATGTTTTTTCTTCCCCGGCCGCTTCGTATGGAAGAGACGGCTGTAGAAACTTCAGAGGGAGCTCATTTCAATGGAAACTGAAAGTTCAAGTTCTCTTTTAAAATTCGAAAGTGATTGGAGGGCAACCAATCCCACTTCTGTACCATTTTTGCCGCCCGATCCCTCTGTACCCATCCCCCCTCCAAGACATGACATCAATTTTTTAGATAGCCATTACATTTAAAATAATTAAACAGTCCAATCAATATGACTCCAGAAATGGCATGACCCCAGAGTCCATGGGTAAAGAGCCGTAAATAATACACATTGCCAATTCTTCATACCTAGGCTTTATAGTGGAAAGGGGGAGCTTGTTTGATGTTGGGTGTACGATTGGCTTTAAACTTTCAGGGACCGGTGTACAGATTAAAATATTAACCATTTTGCGTTGGGAGGGATTTTGGAGGAGGCTTTAGATACTGTCCAAAATACTTTTAATCCCTGATCAGTTTTGACACCTACAGCCATAAGCCCTTGGGCCAGAGGAACTGATATCTACATAAATGTGTAGAGACGTACCCTCCCCCCAATTTGGGTCAAGAAGGTTTCTTCTCGACCAGCTTGAAACTTATATACATATATATATATATATATATATATATATATATATATTATATATATATATTATATATATATATATATATATATATATATATATATATATATATATATATATATATATATTATATATATATATATATATATATATATATTATATATATATATATATATATATATATATATATATATTATATATATATATATATATATATATATATATATATATATATACATATATATATATATATATTATATATATATATATATATATATATATATATCTATATATATATATATATATATATATATATATTATATATATATATATATATATATATATTATATATATATATATATATATATATATATATATATATATATATATATATATATATTTAGTACCGGGATGCCGGCGGCACTCGGTACGCAGCAGGCTTCTGCTACTACTTCTAACTTTTGGTTTACTTTTTTAAGGTTTTTGAATTGTTGGAATACCTTGTTAAAATATATACAAATATTTTTGCAATTACCAGTTTTTTGCTCTTTCCGCAATTTAATGTCTTTTCATACTGCATCTGTTCAAGGATATTTGATTATTGAAGCTACTCCGATTTCTAACAACGATATATACTAAGCTTCAAACTTTTGGTTTTCTTTTTTAAGGTTTTTGAATTGTTGTAATCCCTTGTCAAAATAGAGAATCATCATTCGTATTAATTGCAAATTTTCATTTTTTGGGCCTTCCTTCTGACATTATATAACTGGTTGCGTTCAAAAAGGTTTTCTTTTTTAAATTTGAATTGTTGTAATCCCTTGTTAAAATATATACAAAAATTTTTGCAATTACCAGTTTTTTGCTCTTTCCCCAATGTCTTTTCATACTACTGTCTTTTCAAAGATATTTGACTATTGAAGCAAGACTAATTTCTAACAACGATTTGTACTAAGCTTGAAACATTTGGTTTTCATTTTCAAGGTTTTTGAATTGTTGTAATCCCTTGTCAAAATAGAGAATTATCTCTATTTTGACAATTTGCAATTATTTGCAAAATTTGCAATTATTCGTAATAATTGCAGATTTTTGGTTTTTGGGCCTTCCTATTGACATTATATAATAGATTACGTTCAAACCTGTAAGCTGAATCACGTAGCTAGTCGACAAAAAAAAAAAAACTAATTATATTTTATCAAACAAAAAAAAACTAATTTTAAAATTTTCTTTTTTTTCTAGTTTGAATTAAAACATTAAAATTATTGATCAGGCACCGTAAATATTTTGGCAGTTTATATCACAACTGTTGCGATTCTTAACTGAACTAAAAAAAAAAAAATTCAAATCTTTTCATGTCTTAAAAAGACATTGCTTACACTCATAATAAAAGAAAATCGGTAATGATATTTTTCTAACAGCGATTTCTACTAAGCTTCATACTTTTAGTTTTTTTTAAGGTTTTTGTAATGTTGTAATCCTTTGTTAGAATATATACAAATATTTTTGCAATTACCAGTTTTTTTTGCTCTTTACGCAATTAAATGTCTTTTCATACTGCAATCTATTCAATGATATTCGATTATTATTATAGCGACTCCGATTTCTAACAAGGATTTCTACTAAGCTTCAAACTTTGGTTTTCCTTTTTGATGTTTTGGAATTTTTGTAATACCTTGTCAATATATATGCAAATATTTTTGCAATTAACAGTTTTTTGCTCTTTAAACAATTCAATATAAACACAAGTGTGACGTCATTGCTGGATCTTTGTTTCTTTTAATTGTTCAGATGGTGGGACAAAAGCTTTTTCTTTTTCCCCGGTTTGTTTTTTGTCATTATGAAAGACATATCGCCGTTCCTTGTTTTTTTTTTAATTGTTCAGATGGTGGGACAAAACTTCTTCTTTTGCCTCGGCTTGTCTTTTGCCATTATGAAAGACATATCGCCGAACCTTTGCTTCTTTTGATTTTTCAGGTGGTGTGACAATAACTTCTTTTTCTTCCAACGATTTATCTAGTCAAGCAGGTTTTTGATTTTCAAAGGTATGGTAGGCAGTGATAAGCTTAGCCATGTCAAAATCCAACACCTAATAATCATCGCTATCATTTTCAATTTGTTGGGTTCGTTTTACCTCGGCTTGTCTTTCGTCATTATGAAATACATATTGCCGAACCGTTGTTTTTTTTAACAAAGGTATGGTAGGCTTTGGTGACATTATCCCTGTCAAAATCCCAAACCCAATCATCAACGCTATCATTTTCAATTTTGACATGTTTTGATTCTCGCTGTCAAGGTTGATTTTTATTGACTCGCTCACATGTTTGATGTCGCATGTCTTCTAGCCACGCGTGTCTTTGCTTTTTAGTTTCATTTTTGACTAGCTCACATGCTCAGTGTCGCATGTCTTCTAACCACGTGTGTCTTTGCTCTTCATATTTATTTTTGAATGCCACCGCTGTTCTTCTAACCGCGTGTGTATTTGCTCTTCATTTATACTTCTGACTCGCTCACTTGTTCGATGTCACATGTCTTCTAACCGCTTTTGTCTTTGTTATTCATTTCATTTTTGATACGCTCAAATTGTCGTTTTCGCATATCTTCTAACCACTCGTATCTTTGCTCTTCATTTTGATTTTTGGCACGTTTTGGATTTTGATTACTGCAGACAATTTAGCAATGGCCTTGCTTTAGCTGCCCGTATTGGTGTTGTCACAATTGAATGTCCAGGTTGTCCATTTTCACATCTTATCACGTTTGACAGTTCAGGTGTTGGTTCTAAAGAATCATCATTTATATTAACTCAATTCTCAAATTTTCGTTTTGTGGGCCATCCAACAGACGTTATATTACAAAAATAATTGAGGCGTTGGAAACTCAACAATCTTATTTATGCTATGCATGACATCATATAAGAAAAGTCTTATATGATGTCATAAGAAATGCTTAAATGATGTTATAACATAGTACATGGCATCATTTGTATAAAACCAAAATTAAGACTCTTAACGAATTTTCTCAGACTTCTGACCTATCTAGATATTTTTTTTTTTTTATGCGAGAATATCCCAAGATACCAATTTTCCCAAAAAATATGGAGCCGTTTTTCGTGAACATACATACATATATACGCACATACACCAGTATTGCTCAACTATATATATATATATATATATATATATATATATATATATATATATATATTATATATATATATATATATATATATATATATATATATATATATATATATATATATATATATATATATATATTATATATATATATATATATATATATATATATATATATATATATATATATATATATATATATATATATATATATATATATATATATATATATATATATATATATATATATATTACGGTGAATGTCCACAAATTGGTTAACGTCGACATTCACCGGTGAATTTCCGAAATACTGTTTTATTTCCTTAGATTTAGTCACCGTTGCCAGTCAATTTTTTCAATTTAATGCAAGATTTGATGATAGGAGGTTAGGTTAGATTAGGTCTGGTTAGACGCGGTTAGGTTGGTTTAGGTTAACTTAATTTAGCTTTTAACACATTTCTGATATTTAGAACCAAATCTAACCTAACCTAACTTTAACTTTTACCATCATAGGTTGCATAAGACTGAAAAAGCTGACTCGCAAAGCTAATTGAATCGAAGCAGAGAAAAAGCAATTTCGAAAATTCACCAGTGAATGTCGACATTAACTAGATTTTGGACATTCACCGTAACATATATACATATATATATATATATATATATATATATATATATATATATATATATATATATATATATAATATATATATATATATATATATATATATATATATATATATATATATATATATATATATATATATATATTATATATATATATATATATATATATATATATATATATATATATATATATATATATATATATATATATATATATATATATATATATATATATTTAGTATATACATATATGGTACCGGCCTCCGGCACGGTTACGCTATGACTCTCACTGTCGCTTGTCTTCTAACAGCAGACAACATTAGCCTCTTTTTGATATCATAGCGTCACCATAGGCTCGATACAACCACTCAAGGAACCACTCAAGTTTTGACCTATATACTTCGTTTCTGTGGCCAGAAATGTCAATATACCAGTTTTAAGAAAAAATATATGTAGCCAATTTCGAGGCCAGGCCTCGGCACTCAGCACATGACAAGCTTGTACATATTGAGTACCGGCCTCAGGCACGGTTACGCTATGACTCTCATTGTCGCTTGTCTTCTAATAGCAGACAATATTAGCCTCTTTTTGATATTACTAAAAAAAAACAATTCCACAAAATAAGTTTTTCAAAGAAAAGTAAAGAACTCCATTTAACCAAAAATGAGCAAAATAAAATCAAATAATCTACCAAACGTGAAACTACCATAAATCAGCATCGATAAATAAATGAAACCCAAAATGAACAGAAATTACAATAGATAACCGAGTCAAACTCAAAATGAGCAGAAATTAACATGAGTAGGGCTCAAAACCCCTATGCCTTCCCAAGGCCAGAACATAATTTGTACTTTACTGAAAAATATAAATGTTTTTACTTTTATAACTTTAATAAATCAAATAATATTAACATTTTGATTACTAAATATCAGTATATGTATATTAAACTGACAATGCACATTCATTTGTATTTTTTCGGTAAAGTGCAAATTATGTTCTGGCATTGGGAAGGCATAGGGGGTTTAAGCTCTACCCATGTTAATTTCTGCTCGTTTTGAGTTTGACTCGGTTATTTATTGTAATTTCTGTTCGTTTTGGAATCCATTTATTTATCGATGTTGATTTTTGGTAGTTTCACGCTTGATAGATTATTTGATTGTCACTCGTTTGGAACTTTCAAAAGAATCTTAAGAAATTTTTTAATGTCTTGATTTTTCATGTTTAAATATATTTTTGTTAATTTTTATTATTATTATTTGGGGTGGGGTTGACACTAGCCTGGGTTGGAAACATTTGTTGTAAGGGGTTTTGAGTTTGTATAATATTTTTTTTTGTGGTTTGGTTTCAAATATATATTTGGAATTTGGTTTATTTTATCGGAGTGTCCTACATCCTTTTTTTTTTTTGGGGGGGGGGGGTCTCATAAAATCGCTTTTTGTTTGGGTCTTTAATTATTGTTTTTTTTTTCTCTTTTTGTTTTGTTTTGTGTGTGTGTGTGTGTGTTGAGTCTTTGAAAGGTTGAAATGCAATGCATTATATTGAAAATACTTGTATTTGTTTCATTTTTGTTTCTCCCCTGTTTTTTCCTGGCCATAGAGCCTTACGGGGAGTTTATATTGAAGTGTATTTTGTTGTGTTTATTAATTGAATAAACTGATTGATTGATTGATTGATTTTATTTTTGCTCATTTTTGGTTTAATGGAGTTCTTTACGTTTCTCTAAAAAACCTATTTTGTGGAATTTTTTTTTTTATTAATTTCTGTTCGTTTTATATTGACGTAGTCTTTTCAGGGAAAAATAAATAATCCTTTAAATCTTTTCGTTTTTTTAAGAGTTTAAACTTTGGCCTGCTATTTGTTTGCTGGAGAAAATCTTCAGCACTTTTTAACAACATACACCCTTTTAAAAATCTGGACACAAATAGTAGTGTTTAATTTAGTTCATACCTCCTATATTTGACCTGAAATAGAAAACTTGATACCATTCGCAAAAAAAAATCTGTTTACTTTCTTTGATAGCTCGGATACACTTACGCTATTTTGATTTGGTTACATTTTAAGAGCAGAAGTAGCCCCGAAAGTTTGAACATGATACCCTCAGTCGTTATTGGGATACTGCTGAGATGCCTTATTGGGAATTAGCATTAACACAGTGCATTTTGATTTAATCTTAAGGCAACATTTAGTTTTCAAACATAATGGGCAAATGAGAGGGTGTGCGAGGGAGGGAGACTAGATGCCCACCAATCACTTTCGCCTATTAAAAAGGGCATTAGTCATTTGTATTTTCAATCGAATGAGGCCTTTTCGAAGTTCCTACGACAACTCCTTCGATACGAAGTGCACTGGTCTAAAAAATAAATAAATAAATAATGATACATTGTACCCACATCGACCTTTACTATAAAAATGTCAAGCCTTCCAATCACTTTCGACTATGAAAAGGGAACTAGCCCTTTCAATTTCCAGTCGAATGAGCCCTTTTTGGGTTTCTACGACAATGCTTTCTATAAAAAAAACTTATATGCCCTAAGGGCATAACTTACCATACTTGCCCTGAGGCCGTAGGGGGGGGGGGATTGTCATCCTCAAAGACCTAATTTCCAGAACTTTCAACTACGTTGAAGAAAATTACTATCTGAAATTTTTGATTGGATGTGTTGGGGGAAATGGTGGGTGGGAGAGGAGGTTAATTGCCCTCCAATCACTTCCGACTATTAGAAAGGGCACTAGCCCTTTCAATTTCCAATCGAATAAGCCCTTTTTGAAGTTTCTACGACAACGCTTTAGTAGTAATAGTGTATACAATATGAACGGGACAAGAAACGGGACAAGATAATAATGTATACAATATGAACGGGACAAGAAACGGGACAAGATAATAGTGTATACAATATGAAGCGTACAAGAAACTGGTTTTTTGTTATTGATAAGAATTGCACAAGATTGTACCATTTGACATAGACATTTTTTAGGAGCCAATCAGAGACAGCGATGGTTGCTCAATATATGATAACTTGATTGGTGATTGTATTTGAATAAAAGGGATAGTTTTCATTACAATTCATATTAGTAAGAGAATTGAATTAAAAGAGAATAGTTTATTTGAGAGGATATTAGTAGAGAAAAATGAGTGGTGCATTTACATTATTGGAGATTAATGATGGAGCCGGTAGCAGTAATGATATACGAGTACCAAATGTGGCTGTGGATATAACCGGTGGCTGTAGACTTTGCCTTGAATAGGACGATATGTATGCTAGATACGTGATATCATTAAGCAAGTTTAAGCAGGAGGAGCAGCTATGTTTTGCTGGAAAAGTGAATATTGTCCATATAAATAAACTTCGGTCAGCATTAGATGTCCTATCGAAATATATTGATGAGAACAAAATGCATCAGTGAATATTCAGTCTCTGACCTGTGAAGACCATTCAGTCTCTGACCTGTGAAGACCAATTTGTTCTTTCAAAAAGATTAAATACCAGTTTTGAACAAGTGTTGAAAAAGGATTATATCCGGAATCAATTAGAGTCCGTAGCTAATTCAGTGACTGTTATTTCGTAACATTTTGCTGTGGGTTAAAGTGACCTAGATTCAGGATATTCATTTAGATTTTGGATAATGTTTACATCCAACACCCAATTGTGAACGGTGGCTGGTGTTTACCCCCCCCCGGCCTCCGTGGAAAATACTCCCGAGGCAAGACCTATTTTCATTTCACCCGTGTTGTGACGTAATAATCGAGTGAATACCTGTTTTGGTTTATACATTAGCTGGCTGGCGCTGGACTTTTTGAATATTTATTTGGAATATTTTGTTTGGCCTCACGTAAAGATAAGTCTTTTGCTTTTTTTATCTTACTACTCATAATCATGGCTTTTAAACAGTTTGATCTTGCTCTTGCGAAGTTCAAGGATTATCCCCTCTGGCCAGTAAGAATAATCAAAGCTGGTAAAGATACACGAGGCAAGCCAGTTTATACGGCATTTTGCTATGGATCGCATGATGAATTTCGCCTCGTGGCTGCAAATCTCCAGGTTTATGATCCTACCACTGTTAATTTGTCCGCTCCTGCTTCAAAAAAAGCTTTTGAAGAGCTTGCTACTACGCCTGATATTTACATGAGACTATCAAAAACATACCTTGCGATGAGAGGTAATGATAAGAGCAGAGCAAATGGCCCAGCATTAGCATTATCTAGCAGTATTAGCCCGATACAACAGAAACTTGTAGCTACCCAAGCTGAACTGGATAAAACCAGAAATGACCTGATGGACAGTATAACTCAAAAAGTTTCGGAAAAACTGGCTAGCTCAGACTCTCTTAAGGAATCGACTGAGCTTATTGCTAGTCAAATTTATGATGCTCTCATGATTGAATTTAACCCCAAGTTTCAGCGAATTGATAAGTCGCTAAAGGGACTGAGTAATGAACTTGAAAATTTAGAGGACAGACTGAACAGGCTTGAGAATAAGTTGGATAGTTATGAACAAGAATCACTACTAGACAGCCTGGTTTTTCACGGTGTTAGGCAGAAAACTGGTGTTGACACTCGTTCTGCTGTGTTGTTAACTATTAATCAGAAGATGTCTTTGCCTGAAATTAGTACAAATGAGGTCGTGAACGTGTATAGACTTAGACTGAATAATGCTGCTACAGCTGATTCAACTCAGGCGGTTCCATCTACTCCAAGGGTCGCTCCGATAATAGTGAAGTTTTCGGGCAAAAGCGTTGCTTGTAAAGTGTTCAAGGCCAAATCCAAGTTGGCCTCTAGTGGTATTTTTGTTGTTGAGTCTCTGACCAAGCAGAGACGAGATATTCTGAATGCGGCGAAAGACAGATTCGGTCAGCGGAATGCTTGGTCTGATCGGGGACAAATATTGGCAAAGCCTAGTGACGGGACTCCAATAAAAAAAAATAAGGTCTCTCGCTGACTGTATCTGTTTTTTGTTTTTTTGTCTGTTTGTTTGTTTTTTTTTTTTTTTTTTTTTTTTTTTTTTTTTTTTTTTTTTTTTTTTTTTTTTTGTTCTCTCATTGATTGTTTGTTTATTGTCCCTTTTCTTTTTTTTTATCTATACCAATTCACTAGTTTTTGGTTCATTTTTTTCTTCTCTGTTTTTTTTTTTTTTTTTTTTTTCTTCTCAAAAATATTGTTTGTTTCTATTTATTTTTGGGTGCACTTTTCGGTATTTTTTTTATTCAAAAAAGGATATGCTTTTAGATATCCAAAGATTTAGGATGGAGAGGATGAACCGAAAACAGATGGCGAAAGGTGGCCTTGCCCTGTATATTGCCGATCATCTTGTATATAATTTCCGAAGTGATTTGAGTAGAAATGAGGAAGGAATCTTTGAATCCCTTTTTATTGAGATTAAGTCAGGTTGTAAGAATTTAGTTGTTGGTTTGGTTTACAGATCCCCTAGTGGATCTATTCCTTCGTTTATGAAAATTCTAGAAGAGGTTTTGGACTTACTCCAAAAGCATCCTTGCGAACTAATCCTTATGGGGGATTTCAATATTAACCTGCTGGATCAAAATTCTGCTTCGGCTGCAGATTTTTTGTCAATGATGCTTTCTGCGGGAGCTCTACCTTCAGTTTGTATACCAACCCGAGTTACTGAGATGCATGCATCACTTATTGATACTATTTTTTCGTCACTAGATGTCTTAGATAATTCGGTGATGGTTAGTGATATTTCTGATCATTTCCCTGCTATTTCACGGTATAGGACTGCTAATCGATCACAGCGTAAAGTTTCGCCATCTAATCTCCCATTTTTCCGTTTTGGTGTCAGTGAGATCAGTCTACTTAAATCTCGTTTGACTGATCAGTCATGGGATAGTTTGGATTCTGAATCGGATTTTAACCGCTCTTTTGATTTCTTTTATGATTCAGTAAAAGAAGGTATCCTAGAAGTTTGCCACCAGAATCCAAAGCCTCATACCTCGAAAAGGATAGTACTGCTGAATCCGTGGATGACTCCAGGTCTCCATAAAAGCTGGAAAAGGAAAAATTATCTGTGGAAACTATATAAGGCTTCGTCATCTGCTTCTCATCATCAGCGGTTCAAGGCCTATAGGAATATATTTAATTCTCTGTGTCGGAAGGCCAAGTCTCAGTATTATCACAGGAAATTTTCTGAGTGTGGAAAGGATGTTGGGAAGACATGGAAAATTATTAATTCTGTACTTAAACCTACTCCCCCTCCGCCTTCAGTTCCAACAACGCTGATAGTTGACGGTAAAACTGTCCAAGGAGAAGAAAATGTTCAGCTAGAGCTTACGTCTTATTTTGCTAATATAGGAAAAGCGACTGCTTCATCTGTGAGCTCTACAACTCCTCGTTGCGATTTCAGAGCCTATCTTGGACCCCCATGTTTAAAGTCAATGGTTTTGAACCCTGTTTCTGAGTTTGAGGTAGCTCGGATCGTAAATGCACTTAAAGGTTCATCGTCTTCAGGGCCAGACAGAATTCCTACAAGGGTTATCCGTGCCGTTCTTCCCGCTATTCTGTCACCATTGACTAAGCTTGTCAATCTGTCTTTCGTGAATGGAATTTTCCCTGAATCACTCAAGCGAGCTAAGGTTATAGTGCTGTATAAAGGTGGGTCCCGGAGTGATCCTGCTAATTATAGGCCAATTTCTCTTCTATCTGTTTTCAGCAAAATTTTTGAGAAGGCTATGCTATCCAGGCTTCTTAGTTTTCTGGATGTCAAAAATTTTTTCCATGATTTCCAGTTTGGATTCCGAGCGAATCACTCTACAGAGCATGCTTGCGCATCTCTCTTGAATTTCATTCATTCGGCAATAGATTTTGGTCTTATCCCGGCAGCTTTATTTTTGGATGTTCGTAAAGCTTTTGATTCTTTGACTCATCAGATTCTTCTTTGGAAATTATCGCATATTGGTATAAGATCAAATGTTTTTTCTTGGTTTGAATCATATCTTTCTGGTAGACTTATTTCAATTGATCCGCTTTTCCGAAGCCCTTCTGAAGTAGAATATGGTGTCCCCCAGGGATCTGTTCTTGGCCCCGTTTTATTTCTGATTTATGTCAATGATCTGATTTCAGCAGTCAAGAACACCAGTCCTCTGGTATGCTGCAATCTGTGTCATCCGGATGTTCCTTCGTGTCCCAATGCTACTTCTAATGAAGATTGCCTCGTTGCTTTTGCTGACGACAGCACTTTTGGGACTCTAGGGAGGACGGAATGTGATGTCAGGTCTAATCTGGTGGCAATATTTGAGAGAGTAGTTTCATGGTTTGAGGCGAATTACTTGGCCTTGAATGTTACCAAGTCACATTTTCTTATTTTTTCTCGAATTGGTGTAGCTTTCCCTCAACTGACACAGCTTCAGGTGTCACAAGGCTTCTTGTGTAGACCAAAGAATCGGTTGGTCCGATTTCTTGGTATCCTGCTTGATGAGAACCTTTCGTTTAGACACCATATAGCCATGATTAGGGTTAAGGTCTCACGGAGTTTGGGTGTCATTCGAAAACTCAAACACACCTTTCCTGGATCTATTCTGAAGCTTCTTTTTTTCTGCCTTGTCCAGTCATATGTCTCTTATTGCCCCATAGTATGGATGTCTACTTTTCCTTCTACACTGCGGTCGCTTTCTGTCATGTATGATAAAACACGGCGTCTGGTTATGGACACCAACCGTTCTTCACCAAGACCGCTTCTAAATCTACAGTCTATCTACATTCTTTCTTGTGCTTCTTTTGTTTTTCATCAGCTTCATGGCAATCTTCCAAAATCTCTTCAAAAAACTCCTCAGTTTATTTCTGATTCAGCTCCATATAACCTTCGTTCGTCACATAATATCTGCATTCCTCCTACTCCCACTGTGCGGTCAGATTTCAATCCCCTCATCGCTTGTCATCAGGTTTGGAACTCCCTGCCTTCTTCAGTACAGAAATGTCACTCGTTTGGCACTTTCAAGAGGATTCTTAAGGACTATTTAGTTAAGAATCAAACTGAATTTTTTTTTTTTTTTTTTTTTTTTTTTTTTTTTTTTTTTTTTTTTTTTTTTTTTTTTTTTTTGTGGAGTTGATGTCCCCTGAATGGTTAGTTTGTTTTATGGTGGTTTTCTCTGCGCTATGACTCCCAGGCCTCAGGTATGATTATCATTTTTTATTGGTGAAACTTGTATAGTTCACTAAGGAGTAGCATTCATGAAGATAGGTTAAATTTTATTGCTTTCGCACCATTTTATTACAGTCTAATAATTACAGTCTGTTTCGACGACAGGAATTCGCTTATAGTAATTTTTTTTTTTTTTTTTTTTTTTGAGTCTATTTAATATAATTAATTAATTTAGTTTATTTATTCTAATTTTTTCTATAGTTTCTATTTTATTTATATTTTCTTTTCTTCTCCTTCATATGTGAGTAAGTGATCATTTTAAATTTTCTTTTGTTTTTTATCCTTGAGTATGTAATTCATATGTCTTCCCTCTTTGTACGACAGGAATTCGCTTATAGTAATATTTTTTTTTTTTTTTTTTTTAGTCTATTTAATATAATTAATTAATTTAGTTTATTTATTCTAATTTTTTCTATAGTTTCTATTTTATTTATATTTTCTTTTCTTCTCCTTCATATGTGAGTAAGTGATCATTTTAAATTTTCTTTTGTTTTTTATCCTTGAGTTTGTAATTCATATGTCTTCCCTCTTTGTACAGGCCAATGAGCCTTTGAGGGATTTATAACATCTAATATTGTATGTGTATTTAATGAAGAATAAAACTTATCTTATCTTATCTTATCTTATTATTATTGTAATTATGTTCAATAAAATTGTTTCTAAATCAACGGTATTTTTCTTTCTATAGTAGACTAGCGTTTATTTTTTAGAGTAGAAAAAATTTTGGTTAGTCTGAAGTTGGTTGTGAGACTGTTAGGACTCTAAAAAATGGATAGATTTGAGAAAGAGCGAATCATAAGGAATCTAGTGCTTATGGAAAAACGTTTGATTCTAGATGACGATGTTCTAGAGCTGTCTACTCAAAGGAAGATATTTTCTCGGGGAATGCTTGTCGATATAATGAAAACTGATTCTCCATCATTAGACTATTGTATGAAGCTTCTACATCGTGGTCCAAATGCATTTACACAATTTATTGATATACTGATCACGACACGGCAAAATGATATTGTGGATATGCTTTTAAACATTAGTTTAGAAATTCAGGACTTTTTTCTCATGAGAAAGATGGTGTTCAAGGGTGATTTACTCCTCTCTCTCTATCTCAGACAATTTTTTGTTGTTGCTAGCTCAGTTTCATTGTGGCAGTGAGAGTGTCAACACATGAAAAAAAGTCCCATACATGTCCTCTATGTATGTACACACTGGGCAGTTGGTCATCATGTGAGAATTGCACAATGATTGATGAGTATGATGAAAAGTGTAGATTATGCAACCCGTGTAAATTGCATAGAGGATATGCTGTACAAATTAAAGATTGTAATTCCTGTCTTGAAGAGGTGTGTGACTCTCATCCTAGAGGGCACCTATGCTCCAATTGTCACTATGATAAATGTAATCAGTGGGAGAATACATATCCTGGTATGATTAGAAAGAATCCTAAGCGTGATTTTAGTTTATTGCTACGAGATTGGTATCGTCGTGGTTTTAGATTGTTCTGGGAGGAGGAACCGGGTCAACGATTCAACTGTTGGAACAACAAAAGAATTTGGTTTCTACGTCATCGTTGTGAAGAGAATGGGTGTTATGATTATAATCCCACTGATTTTTATTTGGCTGAGACGGAGTGTGATTCGACACTTGAGGACACTGTTTGTGAAATTGCTTCAAATAAGCAAATTGAAACATGTGAATTCTATAGAATGAATGAGAATAGTATCATTGAATTTACAAAGAGATATGACAAGAGTGAAGTTACACTCTACTGTAGAAAATGTGACCCTGACATTGCAGTACATCAGGATCAGTATACTGTGAATTCAGATAATCTACCTGCATTAGTTGTTGTCGACAAATACCTATACCTAGTAGAAGATGAAATCTAAAGAGTAGAAAAGTCGTTTTATCATGTATATAAATTTTTATCATTTATTAATAAACAATTTCACATACATTTTTAGAACATTTTATTCGTAGGGCACTAAAATCAATATTAAATACGCTTGTAAGTACATTTTGCACGAGAAAGTCGTTCAATAGAGGTAAGTCAAAGTTTATGTCGAGAAACCGCTTGTAGGTGTAGCCAGGACATCTGAACATGAAAAAGAGTAGTGCATGAAAGCCACATGTCTTAGTCGTTAAATCCTGTACTCTTCGTTGATTTTGAATAATGGTTTTCCCGCTGGTTTCAATAAAGTTGCTGATGTATGGAGTGTAGAATTTATACGATAGGCCAAGAGGATCAAAAAATTCAATATTCTTCGCTGTTTGAAAGATGCATAGCCAATGGCCGGTCTTCAAAGTCGATGGACTGCTATTAACAATGATTAGGGTATTGTTAACACTTGGAATTTTTTCAATGAAGTCCGATGGTACACAATAGGACTTGTACTGGGACATGTATGGATCCATACTAAATACGTTGATTATTTGGTTTGTGTTCATGGTGCTAGGTCTAGTAGAATACTGCCGTCGGAGTTGATTTCCCAATAGGTTTCAAATTGACTCAATGATATTAGCGTGATACTCTCAGTCAAAGCATCGGCAAATGTACACTCTAAACGTACATTCCCTGTTCGTACTATGCTCATATCCTGAGTCCCCGACAAGTCCAAAACAATTATCCCATGATTTTTTGAAAACATTGAATCGGTTATTCCATTTTCAAATAGTTGAGAGTCATGATCTAGGGATTGCATGGTCAACTCGTACAGAGTTCTATAGGATTTTTTGTCAAATGATAGAGTGTACAGTGGAAAACCATTCACTTTACACACAAGGCTAGATAGACCAAAAAAATTAAAATCATGGGGGGATTCAGTCCAGGATCCAACGGCACTGACCACTCTTCACAAAGGCCAAAGCCAATTTTGATGGGATTTCTCCATTGATAAATGATGAATCGCTATAGCTACGAGAGCCGGTGGCAATATGACGTTGATTGGTGATCGTATGGGGGACAAGAAGTTTAATGTTGTTACCATTGGCTCTTAGCTTTTCCACTGCCAATGCAACAGAGCTCATAACTGTTGTTTTCGGACGTGGAGAATTGCTGATGTGATAATGACATTTGCATCGGGTGCTGCAGGAAGCGTTTTTCTCAAAATGAAATTCGATGGGGCCAGCTGTAACTTTATGTCAATCTTGACATGGGGGGTAGCCATTGGGATATATTGAATATCTCATGATTTAATTTTCCAACCAGATGATACTCCTGGGTCACTGCAGTAGTCAACTCGCCGTCAGTATCAACACCTGATCGATATTCATAGCCCAATGATTGTCCTCTCAACTCCTTGTATGCCTTTGGTGTCATCATCATAAATTGTATGTAGCTTGCATAGTTGGATAAATTATTGCTAGTGCTCACCAATGTACCATTAATAAATACATTAATTTGTTTGAACAGATTGTGTAGAATACAGTTCTCGTAGGAGAGACCATCGCCAGCAGTTGGAGTTGTATTATCTGACTTTTTCTTCACCACAACATTTAAATCAATAAATGTTGATGACAAATCAATGAAATAGTCTTCATTGGAAAATATTTGAAAATGTATATTTTCCGAGAGGGGTTGTTGGTGGTGATATTGTTCATAGTAGCCATACTTGACACTGACATCAACATTTTCAGCATTGAATAGATTCAATGATGAACTAATTGATGGATATGATTCCTTGTGGGGGAGATAAGTCATCTTAAGAGAAGAAGTCCTTCTTTGGTCTAACAATCTTTTTCTTTTTCTTCTTCTTCTGCTGCTTATTGGTCTTCCTTGTTTTATTCCTCAAAGTCCTTGTTGATGTCCTTCACTTCCCACCTGGGTGGAGACTGATGAGTGAATGACGCGCACGCATCCTTTTCAATCCCTCCCCATTTTGTCGAGATTTTAGTTGCTCACCAACGGCTCTTGCTGAAGATCTAATATTTTCCTTAACACTCTCCTTGAAATTCTTGCCCGACCCCCAGTCCTGTAGTGTTGAGGCAGAAAAATTTGATGCAGCAGGTACAAGATATTTTCTGGCAAGGGGTAGTGCAGAACGATATAGCCTAGCAAACCAGCTACCAAGACCATAGCCAGACATTGTAGTACGTCCCTTGTAGTAGTCCAATCCATTGCCTATTTGACGTGGACTCAAAGCACCATCATAACAATCGATATCGGGACAGACAAATGGAATTCTCCTATTGTTCGTTTTAGGTGATTGTGCTGTCGCCGACAATGGGTCGAAAATGACATGTAATCACTGCTAAGCCTTTTGTTATTGCTGGAGGATCCAAATTCACTTCTTAGTGTTAACTGACAGAGTTCCAAATACGAAGTGTTTACAGGAACATACTGAAGATGCTTTATATTATAGTGATGAACAAGTTCATGAGATGTTTTTCGTTCAAGAACACGTAGGAGGGGGACATTTGAATTACCGACTCTCGATGTTTCCACAAAGGATGCATAGAGAAATATGCAAGAGTCCGAGGCGAAACCAGGTGGATAATCAGCAAAACTAACTTGATCCATCCCGTAAACGATGCCAGCATTTTTCCCATTGATCATATTCTGTTTAAAGCCAAGAACGTCTCTCAGATTATCATTGAGAATAATTATTTCAGTGTCAACAGGTGAGGTAATGTAAATCCTATCGTGTTCCAATGAATAATTAAAATGGAATGTACCATTCCTACGATATGATATTTTTCTATTGATTGTACGACACAAATCTCTCATATCATCATATTCAATATATTTCAATTTGGCATGTGGATATTCGCTAGATTTAGGTGCTTCAACCCATTCATAGTCGACAAAGAGTGTCCAATCGAATGGTATAACTTTTATATCATACACACGATCCTTTCTCAGGATGTCATAGGTATTTTTGAGAATACAATCGACAAGAGCCACTTCATACGCACCGTCAAATTTGATGGGGGGGGAGAGTTTTCGTCCAAAAATCACTTGTCGTATTCAAGTCGTTGTAGAGAGGATCGGAAACATTGGACATAAAAGTTACACAGAAATCATTGGGCATTGTCAATATCTTCAACACCGATCCAAGAATCAAAATCAGAGTTGTATCCTAGCCACCGAACAAGTAACTATTTCTTACCCCTGCGAGTACGTGTCTTTAATATTTTTTCAATTTGATAGATTTCACTATTATTTTTAACTTTTTGTAGTTCATAGTCATAAAAGCCGCCGAGAATCTCTTCATCTTTGGTATCGCGCAGGCGATAAGTTATGGGTTTAGTGTCTAGGATTTTTGCCACTTTAAAAAGTTCTGTGGACCACAAGTAATTCCCCTTTTCAAAAACATTAGTTGTTCTATTAATTCGAACAGTATCACCAACATTGAATTTATTTTTCTTCTTGACAATCGTTTCATTGGAATATTGTTTAAGAAAGGTGTCAATTGTATCATGATCAGAATGATGAGCTTCCGTTGGGGTTGAGTTGGACAATGATCGATGAGGTCGTTGATTATAGGTCAACATGATTTTATCTAAATCATGAATAAAAGCCGGTGTATTTTTCAATGTACAATATCTTGAAATTAAAAGCCGAATAGTTATTATCAATCGTTCGGCCAATGCAGCCTTTATAGGACTATGACTATGATAGAGCAGTGTACTATATTTCGCTAGTACTTTTGCAACATGGGGATAACAAATTCACTACCGCGATCCGTTCGAATTTTTTTATATGAATCCTGTTCGAGAATACTTTCAATGGCCTGAGCAACTTCAACACCTCTCTTTGATCGCAATGGAATTGCATATGTATAACGACTATAAACAGTGATTGCAAGTAGAATGTACTTGTACGGTGTATTGTGACGTTGTTGAATCTCATCTAGAGTCAGGAGATCTGCTTGCATTATATGCAATGGGTAAAAGGATTTAGTTTTTCGATATTGATTAGCACGAAGTCTATGATTTCTAAGCAGAGTGTAACTTGATTCATTTTGTAGATAGTCTTGTACACTTTTAGTGTTAACACCAGTGACTTTGGAAAGAGTGGTGGGGGAACTTAAACTCCCCACCTCACCAATATTTTCATAAACACCTTTCAGAACTTCAACCATTTTGAACGTAAACAGTTGTGTAACGTCCGCTACCCTTTTGTATACTAGTTGTGGTTGATGATGGTGACATGATACGTTTTCGCTTTTTCCTCCCTATCATTGTCAAGTTTACACTAGGTGTGCTAGTATTTTCCAAGATTGATTTAAAATCTTCTTCTTCTTCTTCATATTTTAATGGTGTTATTGTTGTTGTTGTTGATGCATGTTCATTTAATTTTTTTAGAATTTGTCTATTGCTAATAAGACTTTTGGGGAAGTTTAATGTACTTAGAAAGTTGTATAGATGAGCGTCAAATGATAAAAGTCCTTTACGATTTGTAACCATATCATAGATTAAATCAAGTAGATTATAGCTCTTGCCCTTAATTATAATCCCTTTCCCATTGCCATCAACTTGAATATGATCTTGACCACTTTCCATGAAATAAGTTAGGAGTCGTTTACTTTGTTCACGATATGAGTGGGGCATTAGATTTCCAATTTTCAATACAATTGAATCCAATTCCTCCTTCTTTAATTGTGTTCCAGCAGCAGAATCCTGAGGAGATGATTCTTTTTTTGTGATCAATACCAGTGGCCTTCGACCGATAGGGCGGATGTTTGTCCACTCGGCGAAGTGTATCTTGAAGTAAAAGCATTTTTTTATCATCCTCAATATTCTCATTGTCAAGGAATTTACTCAGATTGTTCTCAAAGTGTTCCACGGGTGAGAGAGCGAGTTCTATTGGAGTCAATTTATAGGGTTTTGCTATTCTCTCTCTAGAGAAAACTGTTTACAAGTCCTGCAATTATTGGCAGTAAAAGTGTGAAAAAGCTACCGCCCGCCTGTTTTAGAGGCCAATGTACGTACAATGGAACGATGTTGCTTTGTCTGTTGCTTAACTACTTCTGGCAGTTGAACATTACCCTCGGTCAAATTTAAACAAAGTTCAGATATTAGATTAATGAAATCATTGTCAATACCATGTTTGAGTATGGCTTTTCTAAGCGAGGGTTTGGAAGTGCTTAGAACTGAAAATAAATGTCTATTTTCATGTAGTTTCTTCAGTGTCATGATAGCAACTAATAGGTCTTTTTAGTGTTCACGGGGAGATATACTGTAATTTCATTGTCGAAAATATCTGTGACTACACGTCAGATCCTCGGGTGTATTTTGATTAAGATCCAATAGGATATAACCGTAGGGTTTATTAGTTGCCTGATTGTATGCTGAGAGCAGAAATTTAGGGGCGCCTGGATAGATTTGTTTATTGCGTGTTATTAGCGAGCTAGAATCACGAACAACTCTGTAGATGATATAGTAGGTGCAGTTCAATGCAAGTGTTCGCATACATTTGCTCTGATGAAAGAGATTGTGTAGAAACAGAGTAACGGAAATCTGTTCATGATGAGAGCGAACAGTGAACAATTGTAGCATTTCCTGGGACCATTGTTCAATAGATTCAGCCAGATCGTCAATAATCAGCCAAGAGTTTGGTTCAATAATGCTGAAAACATCAAGTCCCTGTATGAATTGTATCTGCACCAATCCCGTCGTGGCAATTGCTTTTATTTTATCGTATGACTCCTGCCAAATACTGTAACAGTAGTAGATTTTTTTCGGCTTTTCCACAAACATTTTATCGCAATTTTTAATTATTTTAGTTAAGAGTGTTGTTTTGCCTGACATTGACGGCCCACACGAGAAACGATCTGAATGGTGTTTTAAATTGATACATGTTCCCTTCAACAGTTCACCTAGACAACTAACTGTAGACTATGGCTGTCTAATGACTAAATAATTTCCCTACTACTACTCCGTTCAAGAATAATAATAATGAGACGAATAAGAATCATATTTTCCTTTATTATACACATAAAAAAGTAACAACACTTAAAAAATACTACATTGAAAATAGCACATTAAACATGAAAAAATACACTTTTTTAAATTTATTTATAATAAAAAATACAACATTTACATAGGCACATAGAAAAAACACTTAAATAAATACACCTTTTTGTTTATTTATTTATAGAAAAAATACAACATTTAATGAATAATGCACTTGAAATAATATCACTTTTTATTTACAGTCATTTAAATTTTGGGACCCCCCCCCAAACCCATCCCCCGGGGGGCGGCCGCTGCGGTGGCCGCGGGGCCCGCTGTCGGCGGGCCGGGAGGCGCCACGGGAAGCGCCGCGGCGCTGGGAGCGGGGGCTTGCTGCGGCGGGCCCGTGTCGGGGCATTAAATACTGGAAATTGATCTGCCTTACACACACACACTTAAAATTGTTTGTTATATAGAAAAAAAGAATTTAAAAAACACCCCATTACCCAAAAAACCCTCCCACCCAATTTATACTTTTTTTTAAATGAATTTAAGTTAATTTTTCTAGACCGAGTTGTTTTCTGTACTCTATACATTCAACTCAGTCTGAAATTAAATAATGACCGTGTGGTAGTACCTTTACACCATCCTCAAGTACATAGACTTTGTCCGATATGGCCGACATGGCGTTTTTCTCAACTCTAACTGTGTAGTTTTTAAATTGTAAAAAGCGAATCGCCATGACTTTCGCTCTTGGGACTAAACTACGTTCCACACAGTTTCTATACACACTCATGTCGAAATTATTTTGTACAAAGTGTGTAGGTACCCCCTTGCAAACTTGTTTGATATCCTTGTTGTGCGTTTCCACACAGTATACCTTTGGCCCAGGAAACACACCACTGGATATCAGATCGCTACCCGTTTCAGATTTTAGCATTAACAATTGATTTGGGGCCTGGCGTTTCACTAGCTCTGGGTAGAGGGATTCATCCCAATTAGTGTAGTCCATTCGTGAGCTAATGTACTCGCCATTTGCAAATCATTCAATAGATTTTCAGTTTTGACTTTTAACAGGAGTGAATCAGTGTCCCCGTAATACACTTGAACTTGTCCCTCAATCAGCCACTGTACCTTGCATACATTATAATAAAATGACAACATGAGTTTCTTGGATATTTCAGTTATTGCACTCCCGCCTGCAATATTTTTATTTAAAAAAATGTTTCTTTTCTTGCGGTGAAGGAGCACCATATCAAGTCTATGATTGTGAACGATGTGAAGTTTGGATCCGCAATGATTCGAGCACAATCTTTGGGGTTGGTTACAATGTCAGATCGACTTCTGTTTCGTACGCTCTCGCACATTTTACCGAAAGCTGAGTTCAAAATGAGTTTATAGACTTCTTTTTCAACTTTCGTTTTCGCTGGTGAACGCTTACTGACAAAGGTGTCAATAAAAGTTTTCATGTAAGGCTTTTGATCAAATTGGAGGGCTCTATGAATCTTTGTGACCTTGAAACCATTGGACACCATCCATTTCAATAGCGCGTGATGAACAACGATATTCTGTTTCGGGTTGAGGTCGGCAATTAGTTTTTGTTTTGAAGGTATCCAGTGCATACTCCCATCCTCTACTAATGATAAATTGTAGGGGCTCAGAGATTCCCTACCCACCGGTCTATTTGTGCACGGAAAAACAAAGTCTTTTACCGAGTCATGGATTTCCCTGGGTATTTCACCGTCAATTTCAAAAAACCATCCCTGTGCCCCATTCTCCACAACACTAGTAATGTCGGGGAAAGTCGAAGCACACGGATTGTCAAGCCATTTATAATTGCCACACGGCAAACAGTAGTGAGACATTGCCGATGGGTAAAGAGAATTCATATCCAAAAAAACTGCGTCCGACTTTTCACCGGTGTGCTGTCCGGTCGGATCAGTTTTCATGATACGATCCCCGTGAAAAACATACCCACCCCTCAATGATCTCTCTACAAACGGATGCTGATCCACATCGGTGATCAGACCTATTTCTTCTTTGCTGATTTTAAGTATCAAGTCCATCACCAGATGAGGAGTGGAAAAATAATAACCTAAATCCAACCCAAATTCCTCATAGATTTTATCTACATTTTTGCACACAGTGTCCAGAAGAATGAGTACGTCACCGGCCAAGTATAGTTTACAATAATCCCATCCATTTTTACATCCGCCCTTTGCCCAAACCCTCTTAGCAATTCGTAGTCGCTAGTGGTGCACTCACTCTCAGTAAGAGAATTGTAAAAAGCTTCAATGGGCGGTAGTGACACCTCATCTAGCCTCGAGCCAGAGTTGTAATAATCATATGGATATATACCCTTACACGTTAATAAATCATACATTTCATCATCGGGGAAGCGCTGTTTGAGGAGGGGGAAGCTATCAAAATTGTCACTTTTCTGTACCTGAATCAATTGACTTAAAGATTTGGGGAAGAGGCTGAAAGAGTCTAAAAAACGGATTTTATTCAGGCACGTGTTACCCTTGTCAACTGTTTTCCACATGAATTCTAGCAGCAGTAGCTTCTCCGATGATTTGGGTATGAGATTATATGGAAAAGAACCATCTATCCATGCGTCATCTACAACTCCACCCTTGGCAATGCGGGCCAACGCCGGTAGAACAAACTTTAAGTCGTAATTGGAATTGTGTATAAAAACAGGTACGAAATATTGCTGTCTAACGTTTAAATTGCATGACTGATATGCTACCCCCCTAAAGTTACATCCCCCCGATGTAATTTCCTGCCACAAATGATCATGGTCGATCACCTTCCTCCTCCCCCCATTCCCAACACCATCATCAAAATCCCCCTTGCAAACCCAACACATTTTACGATTTTTAATGGCCGTTATGTCATCTGGTGATAGGAGCATAGGATAGTCTGTATAACGAAGGCGCGAAATTGCACCATTCGCTCTTTTGATTAGACTTACCAATGCCGAGCGCATGCAGTCTTCATCGTCACTCAACAACTCAACTACATCCAGCACTTGCATGGTATTATTGGAATCTCGTTGCGCGTGAGCGTAAGAGACCCCTATGGCGTCATGTATTTCAACACGATTTGAATTTGACGGATCGCACACGTCTTTTAGTTTCACTTCGCAGTCTAAAGCGATCTTATTGCTCTACAGGAGCGTGTTTTTGAAATTTTTAAAACGTAAGGTCGCTCTATCTCCACTTACCTTCTCTACAGCCTGGTATCCATGACGTTTAGAGTGTTTCATGTGATGCTTTAACTTTAAATCAGAGCAAAATCTTGAGAGGCATGTTGGACGGTAATAACACAAACCACCCCGATGTTTACCCTCACTTAGAACCCTAGTAATATCGGTAATTGGATTAAAATGTCCAATTGAATCGGGATCTGTGGGTGGAGTGTATAGAAGCCACACCCAATGTTCCACCGATTCAATTGAAGGAGCCTGCACTGGAAATAATACCCCCTTCTTATCGGAACGCTGGCCCTCCTCAAATTCTGTTTCATACTGTAACACCGTGACACCAATCTTTAAATGTGCATTAGCCCGCTCGAAAATATCTATTCCTTTTAGTGTCACGGGAAATTGACCATTTAAACAATTAAAATCTACTTTGGGGAACTTTGAACCCTCCCAACCATTAACTGCCATTTTATCCAACTTTTTCTCAGTGGCATCTTTTTGAAGTGGTCTGTAGGCGCCAATTAAAAATGCATACTTGAAACACTGTAGCCTCGTATCGAAACCGATTCGTTGTATCCCCCTACACCCCTCTAAATCTGAATGATATTTTAATTCAATTGCCCTATCCCTATGCCCACCTCTTAAAATAAAATCCTTTTTAAATCTACAAATATTAACATTTAAACTTTCAATAAATAAAACCACAGATCCACTACCCCCCTCGTTATACTTTTCCCACTTACTTTGAATACTATTAGCCCAATATAGAAAAACCTCCCCATAATTTGATAAATGCGGGCAAATTGCCAACTTCTCTGTGTTCAGGTATTTCTAATACACCTCGCCCGCATTTTCATTTAAAAAAATATTTTTAGTGCTATTGATGCTTTTAAACTGACCCCACTCCCACACCTCCATCTGTTGTTCAAGAATGGCTCGAATCTGATTAGTATATAAATGTGTAATGGCCGAGGGATCTCTGATTATATCCTCCGACACTAGAGAGTTAAAGGGGTCACCAAATTTGGCGCTGTAGACCTTTGTGTGGTGCAAGGCAGAGTTGGAAAGAAAAGCATCTGGAAGAGGGGATACTGGTGTTGTTGTTGTCGTTGCTGTATTACTACTACTATTACTACCACTAGGTGTATCATTAAGCGGAATGGTGGGGGGTGACATAGAATTGTCAATAGCACCACCCCCAGTCTGTTCAATTGCAATGGATGGAGATGACATGAAGTCTCCTAGGCCTGTTAGTATGTATTCCAGGCTGTTTTGGGATAGCTGATCAAGCCAGCCTGTATTATCCTGTGATAGAATTTTACTATGAGGACTCGGTTCAGATGCACTACTAAAATTGCCTAAATGCTCTCGCATAAATCTATCTGTCCATTCCGGGTCCTCCATCATGTCAATGTCACAAGTTAAATCGTCTAGGCTGGCCATGTCCCCAAAACAATAATTAAGAAAACCCCTATGCCACTCCATATTTTCTAGAACTAATGTAGGTTCATCTCTGAACTCCATTGGTGGTTCTAGAATTGGTTCAGGTCCAGTAAATGTTGATGTTTCATGACCAAATGGCGCTGCTATTTCATTAATCTATAGAAAAAAGGTTTATTTTCTATGTGAAATAACCATTATTTTATAAAGTTAAAAAAAAAATGTTCATTTTTCCAGCCCACCCGCAAAAATCAATTCCTCCTAGAATTACTTAAACTAAATACTTACCCCCGCCCCAGAAAGTTCAGAAAGATGTAATAGCCTTATTTATGTTGAAGCGTTTCTTAGTCGTATGTTTACCTGGATATTTAATAAGTACCATTTTTCCGCAAAACCTGCAAAACTCAATTCCTCTAGAATTATTTAAACTAAATACTTACCCCCGCCCCAGAAAGTTCAGAAAGACACAATAGCCCTATTTATACTGAAGCATTTCTACTCGTATGTTTACCAGGATATTTAATAAGTAGCATTTTTCACCATCCCCCCACAAAACTCAATTCCTCCTAGAATTATTTTAACTAAATACTTACCCCCGCCCTAGAAAGTTCAGAAAAGATGTAATAGCCTTATCTATAGTGAAGCATTTTTCTAGTCGTATGTTTACCCGAATATTTAACACGTACCATTGTTCCGTACCACCCACCCACAAAACTCAATTCCTTATAGAATTATTTAAACTAAATACTTACCCCCATCTCCAACAGAAAGTTCAGAAAAACACAATAGCCTTATCTATAGTGAAGCATTTTTCTAGTCGTATGTTTACCCGAATATTTAACACGTACCATTTTTCCGCACCAGCCATAAAAATCAATTCCTCCTAGCATTTTTTTAAGTAAATAATCACGTATAAGATAATGGTAAAATACCTACATTTACAAATTCAGACTGCACTTGTATGCCTGAAGGCCCTGGCAAAGCCTGAAGGGGGGTCCCCTTACGATCTTGAGTAGACAAGACCGATGCATTATGAGAAAGCATCCATTCACTCTTGAATTTTCTGCCTGGTTGTATAGAGGTCTTTGCAGAGCTGACACTGGCATGAGAGGGTCCTGGTTGGTCCAGAGAACTTGTAATGGATGGCCATGCAGCTTGCATCGATGTGGTATCGTTCCAACTTGGTCTCTTTTCGGGGGGAGAGTAATTGTATGAATCCACTTCCTCCTTAAAAAAGAAGAAAAATTTAATAAGGAAATAATAACCCCTCTTTTACAGGCCAATTGCCCTCTAAAGTTTATTCTGATGTTTGTAGTGCTTTAGAAATATTTCGGTAAAATTTCCCCCTCAAAATTTCACCCCTGGAAACCCAGCTCCTCATGTAAAATTAATCCCCGTACAAAATCCTTCTACTCTGTCAAAACTGCAAATTCCACATTTTGATGATAGAAGCTTGAATGATTGTACAAGAATTATTTATTTAACAGAAATCTTCGCTTTTTGAATGACCACCAAGTAAAGAAAAAATCACACAGAATAAAACAACAGAGTCTCTCAAACCCCGTAAAGCTATTTTAAAAGGTACAAGAATTATTTATTTAACAGAAATCCTCGCTTTTTGAATGACCACCAAGTAAAGAAAAAATCACACGGAATAAGACAACAGGGTCTCTCAAACCCGTAAAGCTATTTTAAAAGGTACAAGAATTCTTTATTTAACAAAATCCTCGCTTTTTGAATGACCACCAAGTAAAGAAAAAATCACACGGAATAAGACAACAGAGTCTCTTAAACCTCGTAAAGCTATTTTAAAAGGTACAAGAATTATTTATGTAACAGAAATCCTCGCTTTTTGAATGATCACCAAGTAATGAAAAAATCACACAGAATAAAACAACAGAGTCTCTCAAACCCCGTAAAGCTATTTTAAAAGGTACAAGAATTATTTATTTAACAGAAATCCTCGCTTTTGAATGACCACCAAGTAAAGAAAAAATCACACGGAATAAGACAACAGAGTCTCTCAAAGCCCGTAAAGCTATTTTAAAAGGTACAAGAATTATTTATTTAACAGAAATCCTCGCTTTTTGAATGACCACCAAGTAAAGAAAAAATCACACGGAATAAGACAACAGAGTCTCTCAAACCCCGTAAAGCTATTAAAAGGTATAAGAATTATTTATTTAACAGAAATCCTCGCTTTTTGAATGACCACCAAGTAAAGAAAAAAAAACACAGAATAAAACAACAGAGTCTCTCAAACCCCGTAAAGCTATTTTAAAAGGTACAAGAATTATTTATTTAACAAAAATCCTCGCTTTTTGAATGACCACCAAGTAAAGAAAAAATCACACGGAATAAGACAACAGAGTCTCTCAAACCCCGTAAAGCTATTTTAAAAGGTACAAGAATTATTTATTTAACAGAAATTCTCGCTTTTTGAATGATCACCAAGTAATGAAAAAATCACACAGAATAAAACAACAGAGTCTCTCAAACTCCGTAAAGCTATTTTAAAAGGTACAAGAATTATTTATTTAACAGAAATCCTCGCTTTTTGAATGACCACCAAGTAAAGAAAAAATAACACAGAATAAAACAACAGAGTCTCTCAAGCCCCGTAAAGCTATTTTAAAAGGTACAAGAATTATTTATTTAACAGAAATCCTCGCTTTTTGAATGATCACCAAGTAAAGAAAAAATCACACAGAGTCTGTACAAAGAATCCCCTCCTCCATCCCTCCCCCTGACTTTCCATGCGATGAAATAGTTTGTTTTTTCACATCGTAAAACTCTCTTAATCATGGAATACAATTGAAAATAGAATATCTTTCATCTAATTAGGCTAAAATGCAATTTCTCTCTTTGTCAAAACCCGTGTTGCTCTTCCATAAAACATGTGGCATTAATCAATGCGATAAGAGGAGCGTGCGAAATTTGATCCCAAAACTGACCCTTCCTTGTAAACACAGAAGCTTCTATTTAAACAGATAAAGAAAACGCATTTTAATTAGAATGAATGAGGAAACTGACATTTTTGAAGGAAATAACTAAAACTACAGAATTAAGTTCGTAAACAGAGCAGTGGGGGAGGGTTTTTATCTACATAATAGAAAAAAGAGCGTACTTTGTGTTTTCTAGCGAGTACACTCATCATATTCTAGGATTTGTATTGTTGGAGGGGGGGGGGAGGACTATGCCCCTGAATTTGAATTTAATGGTAAAATGATTTTATTTGGAAATAAATTAAGAAATTTAGTAAACTGTACTCACATTGAAAATTGAAGTATCCATTGCCTTAAAGTTAATAATATTCAATGTACTATCTACGATACGTTAAATCATAATGAAAATTAAATCGTAAGGCATGGTCATTATGTACAAAATCTCAAGGGCGAATAAAAAACCAGTCGTTTTATTTTTAACCAATCACCACTCGAGTTATCGTATATTAAACAAGCACCAATGTCTCTGATTGGTTCTTAAAAAATGGATGTTGGCTCGAAAAACTTTCCGCTTGAGTTATATAATTTCGACTATACTCCCAAAACATGCTGGACTACTTTATACCGTGCCAGCTCTTTAAAAAAATGTGCACGTGAACTTGAAGTGTAATTCATTGTGCAATTGACAACAATGTCCACGTGAACTTACGACGCACATTCCTGTGAAATTTCTTGTGCAATAGAACCTTGACTATTGTTTCATAACATGCATTATAGCGTGCCAGCTTTTTAAAATGTCCATGTCTAAATATAGTGTCAAAGGCGTGGGTTTTCTTGTCCCGTTTCATGTACCGTTCATATTGTATACACTATTATCTTGTCCCGTTTCTTGTCCCGTTCATATTGTATACACTATTATCTTGTCCCGTTTCTTGTCCCGTTCATATTGTATACACTATTATTACTTACTTTCTATAAAAACCTTATATGCCCCATGGCATAACTTACAACCCTTGCCCTGAGGTCTGTGAGCCGGTTGTCATCCTCAAAGACATAATTTCCGGACCTTTCAACTACGTTGAAAAAAATGGTTATCTCAAAATTTTGATTGGATGTGTTTGGGGAAATGGTGGGCGTGAGAGGGGAATAACTTGCCCTCCAATCACTTCCGACTATTAAAAAGGGCAAAAGCCGTTTCAATTTCCAATCGAATGATTCCTTTTTGAATTTTCTATGACAACTCTTTCTATGCTAAAAAACCTCATATGGCACCAGGGCATAACTTACAACCCTTGCCCTGAGGGCTGTGGGGGGAGTGCCATCCTTAAAAATATAATTTCCGGACTTCTTAACTACGTCGAACAAAATGGCTGTCTTAAAATTTTGATTGGATGTGTTTGGGGGAAATGGTGGGTGTGAGAGGGGTGTTAGTTATCCTCCAATCACTTTCGACTATTAAAAAGGGCACAAGCCCTTCTAATTTCCAATAGAATGAGCCTTTTTTGAAGTTTCTACATTGTCACTATCTATAAGAACCTTATATGCCCCCAGGGCATAACTTACAACCATTGCTCCTAGGGTTCTGAGGGGGTTATCATCCTCAAAGACATAATTTCTAATTACCTACGTTGGTAATTAGAATTTTTAACTACGTTGAACAAAATGGCTATCTAAAAATTTTGATTGGATGTGTTTGGGGAAAATGTGAGCTTGAGAGAGGGGTTAGTTGGCCTCAAATCACTTTCGACTATTAAAAAGGCCACTAGCCCTTTGAATTTCCAATCGAATGAGGCCTTTATCAAGTTTCTACGACAAAGCTTTCAATAAAAACCTTATATGCCCCCAGGGCATAACTTAAAACCCTTACACTGAGGGCTGCGGGGGGAGTGTCATCCTCAAGGATATAATTTCTGGAACTTTCAACTACTTTGAACAAAATGGGTTATCTCAAAATTTGTTGCCCTCCAATCACTTTCGACTATTTAAAAGGGCACTAGCCATTTCAATTTCCAAGCAATTGAGCCCTTTTAGAAGTATCTACGACAACACTTTCTATAAAAACCTTATATGCCCCCAGGACATAACTTACAACCCTTGCCCTGAGGGCTGTGGGGGGGGGGGGGTTGTCATCCTCAAAGACCTAATTTCCAGAACTTCTAACTACGTTGAACAAAAAGCCTATCTCAAAATGTTGATTGGATGTGTTTGGGGAAATGGTGGGCGTGGAAGGGGTGTTAGTTGCCTTCCAATCACTTTCGACTATTGAAAAGGGCACAAGCCACTCCAATTTCCAATTGAATGAGCCCTTTTGGAAGTTTCTACGACAACTCTTTCGATACGAAGTACCCTGTTCTAAAGAAAACAAAAATTAGATAAATAATAAGTAATACATTGTGGGAACATCGTTCTTTACTTAGGCAACACGATTGCGCTGCCTATGATCATAGCGTCACCATAGGCTCGATACAACCACTCTAGAAAAAACCCGAATTCTTCCTTAAAGTTTGGACCTATATACTTCGTTTTTGTGGCCAGAAATGTGAATATACCAGTTTTAAGAAAAAATATATGTAGCCGATTTCGAGGCCAGGCCTCAGCACTCAGCAAATGACAAGCTTGTACATATTGATTTTCGTTGTTGCTGGTCTTCTAACTGCAAATAATGTGAGCTTCTTCTTGATTTCATGACTTCAGGTTAGGTTCGATGCAACGTCCTGGGAAAAATACTAAAATGCATATAATATATTTTTAGATAAATACACAGTTGCTCGTTTAAAGGAAATAAAAAATAAATATTCATTATTCTTATGGCTTACGTCATTAGGTGTCAAATAAGCAATACCAATTGAGATAAAAAAAAAGAAGTGTGGCATGAATTTAATTCCTCATTCCTGCTAATGCATCAATCACCCATTTCATAGGCTTTGTTTTCTTCTGGAACTCGTTGTGATTCTTACCTTTG
Source organism: Artemia sinica (assembly GCA_027921565.1). Taxonomy (NCBI): domain Eukaryota; kingdom Metazoa; phylum Arthropoda; class Branchiopoda; order Anostraca; family Artemiidae; genus Artemia; species Artemia sinica. The sequence goes on from CM051260.1 coordinate 24,684,690, forward strand.
CTTCTCTTTTAACCATGGATTTCATTCACGATTCGACACATTCGTTGTGATACCACTTATCAAATGTCTTATAGCCGCAGATCTCGCTTGCCCTTCATTTTCGTGCACCATTACCTTAGACTTTTTTCCATGCCTTTTTTAGCTGTTCGGATTCATTCAAAACCACGTGTTCCAATGCCTATACCCTCTGAAATATATAAACTTGACGTCATCGTCCTTTGTTACTTTGTTTCAAGTAATAGGGTGGCAAATCAGCAGATATTTAAACTCCGCAGGAGCACAATTATCGTGTTGTTCTTTAGTTTTAAGTCATATTTTCGTTTGCAATTCAATGTGATTGTTTTCTATATCTTGTTTCATGTCTTTTTCTTTAGATGTTCAGTCATTTGTCATTTTATTTAATTTTGCACGTTTTATAGACACTAAATATTAATTTCTCCTTCTATCCTCTACAACCGCTAAAATATCACGTTCCTTTTTAAATTGTGAGTTTCTGCAAGGCAGTTTGTCATCTTGTGTAATTTTGCGTGCGTCATAGATACTAAGTAAAAACGCTACGACCTCTCCTAGGGCAAAAATGATGTAATTTCTGCTCTTGAAATGTGCTCATAAATATGACGTTACTAACAGTATTTTTTCCCAAAATTAAGTCTATAAGAAACTTTTCTCAGACTCATGACCTATTTAGATCGTTTTTTCAGGCCTGAAAATACCAGGGTGACAATTTTCCCAAAACATATAGAGCCGTATTCAAGAAAAACAAATATATACATAGATTATTATCCCTCGTTAAAGGAAATAGAACATAAGCCCTCGTACTAAAAGGACCCTTATAAGGAGGATATCTGAAAAATATTGGTTTCTTCAAAACGAGCTTCAAACGGGCTCCAAAAGGACAAAAAGTCTAAGAAAATCTCCCTGGTCACCATATGGAAGGGTTTTTCATACAAACTTAGGATAGGGCTGATTCAGTGGAAAATTAACAGTTTAAGTGCGTTTTTAATGGCAAAAAGTGATTCGGAACAACCAGCTCCTCTGCAACCCATTTTCTGCTATACACCACCCGTAACCCCCAAGATATCGGATCAAGATTTTGAGATAATCATTTTGTTCAAAACATCAAAAAGTCTAATAGTTATACCTAAGAGGTGCATATAACCCCCCCCCCCCCCTTCCCAACCGCAGAGTAAGGGCTCTAAATTTTGCAAGTTAGCTGCCGCTCACAGATATGTTGTATTCAGGACGGGCATGTTTGGTCTTTGTTTTCAGATCAGCCAGGACCGTTTGCTAAACCAAGATTTCCAGAGTTTCTCGAAGGTATGCTCTAGAAACAACACGCCTGCTTGAGTAAAACAAAGCGGTGTGTGTCCTTAGCTTTCAAATTACCTACAGTATCTCGGGAATGTCTTTGGGGGTCGAATTGAAACTTCCTGGGAGTCCTCGAGGAGGGGCGAAGTAGGCCTGGAAATTTGACTTAGAGGAGAGGGGAGGGGAAAACTGAAAGACATTGTGTGTATCCAAGTCATCGACATAGAATATTGAAGTATCTTGAGAGCGGTTTGAAAAATGAATTTAAAAATCATAGGCACTGTTCGGAAAAGAGTAAGAGGGGGGCTTCAAATTCTTGTGCTGGGGGTGGGGAAGGAAATGCACAATTTCTTGTCTCTGATCCATCAAAAAACTGTACTCTAAGCTCCTATGGAACTTCAAATTACTTCTAAGTTGAGCAGAGAGGGAAATCAAAAGACACTACATTTTGCCACGTAATCAAAATGACTTACCTACAAGATATCGCAAACGGCTTGGATTATCAAGTCGAAACTCTCAGAGAGCGTTGCAGAGGGGGAGGGGGTCAAGTAGCTGCTGATCTATGATCTAGGGAATAGACTAGAGCTATATGGAAAGACGCTATGTGCGTTCAGGTTATCAAAATAGCATATCTGCAGTGTCTAGGAAACAACTCGGGGGATGGAGTTGAAACTTTTAGATAGTATAGGAGAAGAAACGGAGGGGGATGAGGGGAATTCATATTTGTATTTTTTTTTTTTTGGGGGGGGGCTAAAAATTTTATGTCGTCAATCCACCTGAGAGTTTTGCGCTACAAATCTCTTATAAGAATAGGATTTCTTTACGTCTTAGCAGTGAGTTAAATCAAAAGACATTATATTATACGAGGTCATCAAAATAAATTATTTGCAATAACTCTGAAATCAGATGGGGTATCAAATTGAAACTTTTGGGGAATTTTGGGGAGGCCAAATGGACTTTAACTTTTAACTTAAGAAAGAGAGCAGAGGGTACCTAAAACTACTGTTTCTTCAATCCACCTAAATGATTTTGTACTGTAACCCTCTATTGGACTTACAGCTACAAAACTTAAAGCAAACAGAAATTATCCCTTATATGACGGGGGCTACCCCCTCTTCCATCCCTAGCTCTTTACGCTAAAGCTTGGCTTTTTTGTCCCAATGTTTCAAGAACGACTACTGAAACACGAGGGCTGTTAATTTGGAGTAAGAAGCTTTTTTTAAGGTACTAAAAAACTTTGCAAAATTTACAAAAAAAACTAAACGAGTAAAGCATCAAGGAGGGTATAGCCCCCTAATATACAGAATAACTTCTGTTCGCTTCAAGTTTTAATGTTGCTCCTTCCTTTCAGTGGAAGAAAAAAACTAATTTTATTTAATGACAATAAGGAAACCTGTGACTGTTGATTTTTACTGTTGATGGGAGCATTTGAGTGAAATGAAATACTTGGATAGAAATTTTTTCTGCATTAAGAGGGCTTGCAGCCAAGCAATCTTTTGGGAAAGTAATCTGGAGCTCAGCCCCAAAACTATTATGGTGTCTAATAATTTGATTCCTTTGGACATATTTAATGATATAGACAATAGTAGAGTGATATGCGAGGTCACCATGTTTAGTATCCGGCAATTATGTTTTTTAGTTTGGGGAAGAGAACCAGAATATTTTGGTCATTTCAGAAAGCTTATTGACACATATTTTATTATTGGGATATGGTATCCCTAACCCTTCTCCTCAATCAATCCCTAACTACACTCAGTTTGGTCAGTGGAAAATTCTGTATCACCATTGGACTTCCAGTGGCGAGGAAAAAACTGGAACCCAGTGAGTAAAGCAGTATACTGTTTGACTTTGATGAAGATTTGATAGATGAGACTAATTAAAAATTATGTCATTGAAGCTGACACATGGAATCCCAGTCAAGCGACTGCGTGCCATCATTTAAACGACCCACTAATTAAAGGTTGGAAGGGAGTGACACTTATCAACTATGGAATTCAAATTTATTTTAGTCGGCAAGCGTATTTAGCGATTTCCATCATGGGTGATGAATGACAGGAAAAGTTTGAGAATCTTTATGCAAAATATATATATTATATATATATATATATATATATATATATATATATATATATATATATATATATATATATATATATATATATATATATATATATTATATATATATATATATATTATATATATATATATATATATATCTATATATATATATATATATATATATATATATATATATTATATATATATATATATATATATATATATATATATATATATATGTGAAATGTGATTTACAGTCGTGTCAAAATGTGACTCTCCCTGCGACAAAAACTTTCTCTGGAATTCTCCAGGGAAACTTTGCAGTTTTCAGATGGGAAATATTCTTGTTTTAATTCTCCTTAGGCAAGAATGTTATTCTGAGATTTATCGAATGTGCAATTATTGCTTCCGAGAAAGGCTCAACAATTGGTTCGTCGAGCGAATATAAGTACTGCTAGTTCAACAAAAAAATGGTGGAAAAAGCTTATTTTCTCACTAACCAATTATTATTCAGTAGTCATCATTTGAAGCAAATTCCCATAAAACTTCATTCATGAGGAATCATCTTCTTCCAAAGAGGATCTATCCTGGTTCTGAGCAAGAAAGTGGTATTATTATATTGCGAAAATCCACAACAAAAATGCAAAGTTTTCGTGAATGGAAAAATACAAAAAAAGTTTGTTACAGAACTTATGCAGCTTGATAGATTTTCATCTCAAATTTCGTGATCAATACAATGAGCAACCTTTTTTTTTAGAAAAGGTGAAATACACACAGCCACAAAGAGGATGTTTGGAAGGCCCAACCCCTCCTTAGAGTCAGAGACTCAGGTAAGATACTGGATTTTCTTAAGAGCCAAGACATTGTGAAAATCGTTTTCCGCAACTATTTTCATAGATTTTTCTTGAAACTAGAATCCTTAAGAGATAAAAAGGTATAAAAGATGCGAAAATGTGTCATATTAAGAAAAAGTATTATACATATATAGAGCCCACTCCCCTCTTTAATAGGCAGCGCTATTGCGCTACCCATGGTTGATGATGCAGCCACTGAAACAAAGAATGTATTTGGATCTTGGACTTTAGTTGACTATAATAGAACTTCAGCCAACAACAAGTGTTTTATCCTCTGGAGCCACACCTACACTGACCATCACTTAAGTTATCTTTTCGTAAATCTTGTTATTAAGTAGAGTCAGCGCGTAGTCACTTATGGTCGTTTGAAATTTCACTCATGGATTTTCGGCAGAGATGGTCTTAGGATTTTCCTCTGGAAATTTGGGCTGACAAACCGGCAATTTCCTTACTGACAAAGAAGCAAACTTACGATACACAGTCCTTGTCAGATATACGGTTGACTTGGGTTTAGTCAAGTCAACTATAGTCACCTACCGTAGTTAAGGGTCATAACACACTCATAAAATAGTGCTAAGGTCAGTTTGGTCAGCAACAATCCTCAAGCTCTGTCTACAAGCTCTGTGCCGAAGTGATTGGTCAGTGATCTGCAACTTGTACATAGAGCTTGAGCTTTATAAGTGCAGTGTAGGATTTTCTACATAGAATTTAGAGGTTTACCTTTACTGATATTAATTTTTAAATATTACAATTTTTTTCTACTGAAAGGAAAGAGCAATATTAAAACTTAAAACGAACATAAATTATTACGTATATAAGGGGGTTCGCCCCCTCGTCAATGCCTCGCTCTTTCCGTTAAAGCTCGAATTTTGTTCCAATTCTTTAAGAATGACCCCTGAATCACAAACACCGTTTAATTAGAATAAATTGCTCTTTTGAAAGTACTAAAAACACTTTACCGTAAATAACGTAATAATTTTTGTTCGTTTTAAGTTTTAATGTTGCTACCTACTTTCAGTTGCAAAACTTGTTTTATTTTTTTTAATTTCTGATTTTTCTTTAAAATAATGATGACATCTGGCACCCATTTCATGGAAAATTCCCTTACCCCATGAACAATTCCTCCTTAGAAAGATCCTCCCACGTAACCCCTTCCCCCGACCCCTCTCCACCAAAAAAAATCCCCCCGAAAACGTCTGTATACTTCGTAGTAGCATATACTACATGTAAACAATAGGCAAAGTTCACAAATTGTAGCCCTACCCCCGGGGACTGTGGGGGATTAAATCATGCTCAAAGACATAGTTATTAGATCTGTTTACTATGCTGAACAAAATGGCTATCTCAAAAATTTTGATCGAATTACATTTGGAAAAAAAATGAGCGTGGGAGGAGACCTAGTTGCCCTCCAATTTTTTTGGTCACTTAAAAAGGGCACTAGGACAAAGAAGAAGCTATAATTAAATGCTGACATGTTAGCTGTAGTAGTATTTGGGAATAAGGTGGAGTTTAGGGAGAATTTAAATGAATGGTAAGGAATTGTAAACTTAAAGTGAGTTTCATACCTTGGTTGGGTGTAAGGCTTCATCAAATGGTAGATGGGGAAGCCATGTTGATCTAATGGCGAATAGGGGGCTAAGGGCCATTTGGAGTGTATTAAGAATAGCTTAAGAAATATTGGCCTAAGTGACATTAAGCTAATGAAGACGATTTTCAATAGCAAGTTAAGACCAGATTTTGGTTATGGTCGTGAAATTCTTGGATTCCGAAATAGGAATAAGTTAGAGAGGATTCAGTTAAGTTTCTTTGAGAAATTGCTAGGTCTAAGCGATAAGTTTAATGGTTTAGTTTTAAGGGATGATCTAAGGCTTACTAGTGTAAGAGTAAATAGATTAGTTAGCACGGTTAGGTGTTGGGAGAAAATGTTGTCTCTACAAGATGATAGGTTATTAAAGGCAATATACCAAGGGTAGTTGAGTGACAGGAGAAAAAGCTCTTGGGCAAGCCAAGTATTATTTTAGAAAGTTGTGGAGAAGCTGGGCAGTGGAATAACCGGAAAGGATTGGGGATAGAAAGGAGGGTGGTTCCAAACAGGTAAGGATTATCTCAGAGAACCAGGAAATTCAAAACGGTATTGCGATATATTAGCGTCCCCATTTCTCTCTTTGTATGCTAGGACTAAGAAAGCAAGGGAAGAGGAAATTTATTTTAAGGCAGGGATTAATAAAGAAGGACTAAGGTGGACAATATGGTCAAGGGGAAACTTTTTACCGTTTGGTGATAGGAGAAAGTATCTGGGAAGAGCAAACTTGGAGTAAGATCCTTACTTTTGCCCAATGTGTAGGGATTGGGAGGATGATTTAATTCATTTTTTTTTGCGTTTATGAAGAATTGAGTGGTGAGGGGGGAATTTTTCTGGGGTGCAATACAAAGGAGGAATGGGTGGATATAATGTTGTGATAGAGATTTTATGGGTATTATGAAGTTCGATAAGCTTATGGGCATAGGTATGAGACATAGAAATCATTTCATGAAATTTATTTATAATTTTATCTGGATTTAAGTCTGTATATTCGTTTATGTTTAGAATAGTGTTATACTTTTGTGTTAGCCATGGCCCGTAAAGACATTTAGAGTTAATAAATATCATGTAAAATAGCTCTGTAAATAAACCTTGTTTACATAGACTGTATACAAACAAGGTATAATCTCAGGGCAGGGAAATTATATAACATGAAACGCATAACATGTATTATTTACATGTTCCTTCATATAATACAGAAACTTCGGTTCACTCGGCCAGTATCGTTTGAGGCAGTCACTAACAGAAACGTCTTTCCTAGGGTTGGCGGCTCCAGACTTTGGCCCTTGGATCTTTCATAAGTCAGCTGGGGATCTGGACCCTTGCTTTGCTATTGCAGCCGTAACCGTAAGACTCTCCGAGCCTCAAATAAAACTAATGATTCGTTCACACATTGCGGAAATCCATGCGTTTCTGTTCGAACTATGGCTAAAATCACGCTGCGTTTTAAGGCAAAGATTTCAATTTACTACAACAGCGTGACCTAGGGTCAAAGGGGTGAAAGGACTTGTTGGTAGCCATGTGGTAGATATCCCCTGTAGCTATCATCAAAACATCAAGAAGGGTATTATGTTCTTACCCTCTTCTGAAAGCTGTTGAGCAATAGAGAGCCAAATGACACGGTTTTTCTTAGTTTTCTTATAGTCTGGGTGCACAGGATCATACAAACTGGGATAGCCTTGAACCAAAGTTATAAAATAGTATAGTTTTGATAATCCATACTCATGGTTTTAATTATTTAAATACCTTGCCAAGATTCCGTCCTGATTTGACCAAAACGCTGCGGAAAGCTAGAGATTTTTTCTAGCATGAAAACGGACAGAATTTCCGCACGGATTGCTAAATCCGCATGAATTTCCGCAATGTGTAACCGAACCATAAGTCCAGCAGTAGGATCAGGCATAGGCATTAATTGATGCAACCTGAATTATGATTTTATTCCAAGTCACGATATCTGGAACTTTTTAGTTTTTTAGGTGGGGGAAATTTTGTGATTAACAGGGCCTATTTTTCCTATAGATTTAAAATAGTGTATTAAATTTCGACTTTCTAACATTTTTAGAACAGATGGCTAAAATTTCGATGACTTCTTTTCTCTCTTGATGACTTTTTGTCCTATCCTACAAATCAACAGTTTTTTTTTCTTGTATCAGCAGGTTCGAAGATTTCCGCCTTCCTCCACAGCTTTATTGCCGGTCGGTATTTCCGAATGTAGGAAAATTATACACAAAACCAACTTGTATCCAATTCAAGGGGGAGGCTATCTAATCAATGGAGTATCATGAAATGGCTTCAGGGAAATTGAATTTAGATGTTCATATAATAAGGAGACTAGAATGTACATTTTACTAAGGGCTCAAATGTATTTGGTTTAATTTAAAATGACGTCACAGGCAATCATGAGCACATAGCTAGCTCTCATGTTGCAAATGACGTAGAAATATCAGCTGATGACGTTATTATACTACACTATTATACTTCAAATACCAGCCTTCAAGATGCCCTTTTTTCGTATAAACTGAGCTCAAGTGAAAAAAAAAAGAATAAAAATACGAGGAGTAAAATAATCTAAGGGTACTTATCAACTAATTAAAAGTGGCCAGAAACTAGCATTTGCAATATACAAATTTAACGCTATACTTTAATTTTTTTAAAGGATACCATTGTGATTCTCAATATAAGAATAACGAAGAATAGTCTATAACAATATTGAAAATATAATGACCAACAAATATTGCAATCATAGTGCCACTGGACTGATCGAGTACGCGCAAGACTTGAGCAGAAAAAGCTCAAGTACAATAAGAGAAGCGCATATTGATGACATAATCGTTATTTATGAGTCACATTGGCCTGTGCATATATATGACAAAATTGAAACAAATAGAGAAAGAAATAGCCACAACAGTCAAAACTGGCTAACAGGAGAGAAGAACAGACTATCCAATCAGGAGGCCGCTATCAATTTGAAAAAAACACGTAGTGCCGTAAACAAAAAACATCATAGTAATGACAACCATTACGGTAGTTCACCATCTGCTAAAATCTCGGAGGCAACAAAATATGGCATGCCACCAATTCTTACCAATTTAAAAAACGATACAGAGCTATCAACAGGTAATCAGAGTAAGATTGTTTCTCAGGACGGGCTACCAAACCCCTTAACTTGTGCTCCTTGCCTACCATCCAAACCACATGTACCAACAACTGTCATGAAGTCACAAATATCTAAAGAATGTGATGGTCATCCCCCCTTACAAAAAGAAAATACAGTGCAAGCTAGAAGGCAAGACCAACTAGAACGTAATAAGAAGGCTGCCAGGGCTTATAGAAGAAGAAAAAACTGTTACATTCAAAATCTAGAAAAAATAGCTGAATCAAAAGGCGCCCTTCCGATTAAGTGTGGAAACTTCAAGCAAGACAATAGAGAGAAAATTCTGGTTTTCAAAGAAAATACAACCAGCAGAGACTCAAATTATTTTAAGACTATGAATGAGCCAAATTTGCAAATACTATTAGAAAAAAACATGGTCACCGATGAGCAAGACTCAAAAATAAACATCAATCTAACAACAGGATCAAAAGCCAGTCAAGAAGTCAAAAACAAGGAGGATCTTAATGACAACACTCTGGATTCTAAACACCAGCCTGATAGCAGCAATGACCGAATAGCGAAACGAAAACAAATCAAAAAGCTGATCCTAAACGAACCCGAGCTTATCAGAACTACTGTTGACTGCAAACGACAAAAGAAATTGGAGCTGAATAGAGAGGCCGCTAGAAAGTATAGACAGAAACGAAAAAAAGAGCTCATTGAACTTCGGAAACTAGCTAATCAAAAGGTAATTCAACAGCTTATTGAAAACCACGTTTATGAAAAGATATCGTGTTGAGCAACACCAGCAAAGACATTGCCAGTTATATTTGGTCAAAAAAGATCTACTACAGGCGATATTAAACAGTTCGTGGTAACGAACCGTAAGCAAGGAGTGACCCGTCTCAGTAATAACCGAAACTCTAAAAAACGGAATTTTGATAACAATAGATACCATTAAGATAAATCAAAAGACTCCGATTTTTATGCTGATTTCAAATATATAAGTTTCATCAAGTTTAGTTATACCCATCAAAAGTTACGCGCCTGAGAAAATATGCCTTATTTTCGAAAAAAGGGGGGAATCCCCCTAATTGTCATGGAACCTTAATGAAAATCTCACCATCAGGTTCAGCGTATCAGAGAACCCTACTGTAGAAGTTTCAAGCTCGTATCTGCAAAAATGTGGAATTTCGTATTTTTTTTTGCCAAAAGAAAGATCACGGATGCGTGTTAATTTGTTTTTTTTGTTTGTTTGTTTTTTTCCCATGGGTGATCGTATAGACCCAATGGTCCTAGAATATTGCAAGAGGGCTCATTCGAACTTAAATTAACAGTTCTAGTGCCCTTTTGTAATTGACCAAAAAATGGGGGGAACTAGGCCCCCTCCCACGCTCATTTTTTCTCAAAGTCACCCGATCAAAATTTTGAGATAGCCATTTTGTTCACCATAGTCAAAAGATATAATAACTATGTCTTTGAGGATGACTATTGACTTAATCCCCCACAGTTCCGGGGGAAGGGCTGCAAGTTATGAACTTTGCCTAATCATTACATATAGTATTAGCTATTGGGAAGTATACAGACGTTTTCAGGGGGGATTTTTTCTGGTAGTGGGGAGTGGGTGGATCGGGGTTACGTGGAGGGATCTTTCCATGGAGGAATTTTTCATGGGGGAAGGGACATTGCTATGAAGGGGGTGCCGGATTTCCCAGCATTATTTTAAAAAAACAATCAGAAATTAAATTTAAAAAAAGTTTTTCAACTGAAAGTAAGGATCAACATCGAAACTTAAGTTAATTTTAGTTTACGTAAAAAATTTAATCATTACGTAAGTTACGTATATTTATTTCTAATAAAAACGTTCGTAAATACAATTAAACAACTATCGAGAAAGCCATTTAACCAAAAAAAAAGTAAAGTTAATATACAAATTCGGTTTTAATTATTCCAGTACGGTGAGCCAAAATCAAAACCTGCATTAATTCAAAAACGTCCAGAAATTAAATTAAAAAAAACAAGTTTTTTTAGCTGAAAGTAAGGAGCGACATAAAACTTAAAACGAATAGAAATTATTCTGTATATGAAAGGGGCTGTCCCCTCCTCAACGCCTCGCTCTTTACGCTAAAGTTTGACTCTTTCTCACACTTCTATTTTTTAAAACAATAAAAAAAACTTTAGCGTAAAGAGCGAGGCGTTGAGAAGGGGAAAACTCCTTTCATATACAGAATACTTTCTGTACGTTTTAAGTTTTAATGTTGCTCCTTACTTTCACTTAAAAAACTTTTTTTTTTCATTTCATTCATTCAAAGGTTCAGGAGAATTTACCATTATCAACGAAAATAAGAGTTGTAGACAAAAATGAAACTGGTGAAGAATAGTTGAAGGAAGATGTTAGATTCAAGGAAAAGTTAGTTCTGACATCATACCTTTAGGCAGACACTATATATATTTATCATCCCACCACTGGCTTGAGGAAAACCCCTCAATGAGATGACTCAGTAGGTCTGTGGCTAGTGATTCAGCTATCATTAACGTTTCTTGTGGGAATAATCATGGCCGGTCCATGGTAAATAACAAATATCTATTGAAAATTTACCAAATTTCGTCACAAAAAAAGAAGAATAGTCGAAGGAAGATTTTAGTGTTTTTGGTGCTTCTAAAAAAACTTCTTGTTGTTCTAATTAAACGACCCTTGTGTTTCAGGAGTCGTTCTTAAAGGATTGGGACAAAATTCAAACTTAAGCGTAAAGAGTGAGGTCTTGAGGAGGAGGCAACCTCCTTCATATACGTAATAATTTCTGTTCGTTCTACGTTTTAAAGCTGCTCCTTACATTCAGTTGAAAAAACTTGTTTTTATTTAATTTCTGATCTTTTTTTTAATCCCAGGAAATCTAGCCCCACTTCCACGAAGGAATACTCTTTCCACGGAAGTATCCTAGACAGTTCAATCCCCGTGAAAATTTACCCCGGACAATTCCACGCGTGTGTTAAACAGCTCCACGCGTAAAATTGAGACGAAAAAGAATTTTGCATAGGAATTCTTCCAAATTCCCCCAGTGTATAATTTCCCCTGACAAGTTCACACCCTGGAAACTTCCCTCCCCATGGAGGGATGATAAGTGCAGAAGTCAAACACTGTGGCAAAAGAAGCTTCCTAATTGCAGTGGCGTAATTTCGTCAAAATCCTGGGGGGGGGGGGCAAAGTTGGAGCCAATGTTCCCAAATCAAGTAAAAATGACGGTGAAAACTGAAAAATGATCCATATATTACCATAAAGGCGAAGACATACTAAATAAAATAGACCTGTTTATCTGGACACTTGAATTGTGCAGGCTTATCTTAGTTTTGACAAGATTTTTTGCAAAAACTAAATTTCGGCCTGGGGGGGGGGCAAACTGAGGTGTGGGGGGAACTTGGGTTTAGAGGCGGCAGTTAACCCCCCCCCCCATTTCATAGTATATTACGCCCCTTAGTAATTGATAGAATATGAATACTAAACACAGTTCTAGACTCTAGAAGTGGATGCTCGGCTGTGACTTTTTTTTGAGCCACGCACCGGATTTTGCATGTGAAGATTTTCCTGGATAGGAACTTACGCGTATCAAGAGAAGTTGATCTGTCTAGACGCATATTTGAAAACCATTGAATGCAGTTCTAAGGATTTGAGCTAACAACAATTTCTTCAATCTGTACTAAGTCTCTGAGCTATATTCTTCGCATAAAGCTCAAAACTGGATATCTTATGTTATTTATTTTCTGATTCATTTTTCTACTGACGAATGCTAAGCGATTCTTCATATCCCCTTGTAACCAAGCTTGCACAACTAAAATGTTGTGGTTAACACAAATGTTCACAATCTTGTGCATAAAATCGTCATATCTTTGGCGTACTTTAACCCAAAAACGTGGGACTATTCATATTTATTTTGATACCAGGCATGCGTAAAATTTGGCGTGACAGAAAAAAAAAATCCAATTCAATCCACATACCTTCGGTTGACAAATCCTTATTCCCTGAGGATTTTCACAAAAGTCTGACCATCTCTGTTGCCTCTTCCTTAGAATCCAAATTATATATACTGTATTGCCTTTTCTGTTTTTATTGTCTTTTCTGGCTGAATTTTTGGGGGTATGTACGCATGATCTACCCTCCTCCTTCAACGTCCCAGATATTGCCCCAGTTCTAAATTTTTTCCTTGTTCTCAAGTTTGGTGGAAAATTAAAACGGATTTATGTAACTAAGCTTACTGTCATCCTCTTCACAGAGGAGGCGGGATCTCCTAAGTGGTTCCTGTAATTTTCACTCCATTAGAAAAAACATAACTTGCTAAATTTCCCGCTAGGGTTTCGCCCGCGAGGAGGAATCTATTTTGGAGAGAATGGAATTTTTCTGTGGGGGGGGGGATTAAAAAGGAGAAATAGGTAACTTATACAGGAAATATAAGATTTGCTTAAAAATGTAATTTACTACATTTCCAGCTTACAGTTGAATACTCGGTCTGGCACATGAGCAGAAATGTATTCAGGACAAAATTAGACCTCTCTTTAGGGACGACACAGAATATGAAAACAAGCAAAAAGGCAACTTGTATGGAAAAATAGTAAACTTATGCAGATACCAGAAGGAAGGGAAGAGGGAAGGAGGGTACCGACTCTATGTATGTACCTATACTTAAAATACGTGTAGACTGAAATGAGAGAGCTATGTTAGATATACACTCGAAATCCGCCTCTCAAATATTGTCGGTTTCATGCAAAGAAGGATTTCCTGTTGACTTATTAATGCTTAGTGATACTAATAAACTAAAATTGCTAATATAACATTTTATTAATTATTAGGGAGCCTATTAATACATTTTTTAATCATAGTTGAAACATATACAGAAAATAATATGCATAATACAGGATTCATTTCAATATTCTAAGTTTAGCTTGCTTTGTTCTCTCAAAGTGCCATGCCTTTTTAGAAGATGACGTGTTATTTCTTGCAACACGAAAGGGGTATTAATAAAATCCATTTTAGGGATACTGAAATTGGCTGGTGTTTTGCATCACAGCAGATTTTTTATCAAACAGCTCTTGGTAACGAACTGTAAGTAAGGAGCAACTCCGGCCAATAATAACCTAAACTCTAAAAAACGAAATTTTGATAACAATTAATAAATCAAAAGAATTTGCTTTTAATGCTGATTCCAAATTTATAAAATCGTTTCAGTTTAATGTTGCCCACCAAAAGCTAAAAGCATGACAATATTTGCTAGATTTTTCAAAAAAGGGTTGAATTCCCCCCCCCCCCCAAAAAAAGATAATTCTATCGATCTTAATGATAATCACACTGTTAGATTCCCCCCCCCTCCCCATTAGAGAACCCTACTGTAGACGTTTCAAGCTTCTTAAGTAGGATTTTGCATTTTCTTTTTCGCAGAAGATAGATCTCGAATGCGTGTTTATTTAGATTTTTTCCCCTGGCAGTGATCGAATCGAACCAACAGTCCTAAAAGATCTGCAGAGGACTCATTCAAACGGAAATTAGAAGTCCTAGTGCCATTTTTGAAAGAGCAAAAAGATTGTGCCACGGGAAAGTTGCCTTTTCTACCATTTTATGGTACCACACTACGATTTTGCCCCAAGGACGACCAAGTTGCCATCAATTGTAAATTCTCAGATAACCAATCGATTGAAAAGTAAATAATGACTAAATAATGACTGAATTTTTTTTTTACATAAGCAGTATTTAATGCTCAAAAATTGGTATTTGCAATAATTGATTAACTAGAACAAACAATAACAAAATTAAGAAGATTGTTTCTCGCACGTTCATGAGATTTTTTCCTGTGCTAAGTTTGCCTTGTGGTTTACGTATTGAGAAAAATTCATTTTTATTAAATATCAATATTCACAAAAAAAACATATCAAAGAGACCTGCCACGTGAAAATCTATACAGATTTGTTTGTGGCAGGACTCACTATGTCTCTTTTTATTCATAAAAAATCAAAAAAAATTAACAGCCTTACTCATACAGTCTTGAGGGGTATTGAGAATTTTCAGCGTTACTGGATATTTAACTTCTAAGCAAAATTATTGCCTGCCTAATTGGAAAAAAAGCAATAGTTAGTAAAAAGAACCAGCAAAACTTAAGAGATAGGGGGATCATAGGAGGTTTTTTTTCTTTTTTTTCTGCGGAAATCTGTCATTTAAGAAAAGTGCATTTTTGGGCCATCATGTATGGGTCAAACTTACCAAACTTTTATCAAAACTTACCATGATATCAGGCGGTTGTGTCAACTGAAACCCTGGGGGGGAATTCACCTAACTTATATGTTGAGGAATTATATATAGTGTTCTTCCATACATCTTATTGCCAATGTTCTGCCAAGATTCGAAGCAATAAAAATCTGTGGAACAGAGGCAGTATCCTTGAGAGGAGGAAAAGGAGGGAGGATAGACATGGTCCAAAATGCTTTTTGCCTTTAATGGAAGATTCATGGCTATAGTACAAGGCTTGCTTCCCCTAGGCTATAGAAAGGTGACGTATATATTGCACTTTTATGATACACATAGGCCTACTCACTACCTCGTAGTTAAAGAAAAAGAATTACACAAAGTTAAAGCAAGTATTTTAATCCAAGCTAAAAGTAAATTGTACATGACAGAAGGAATTAGAAACAGTCATACCAATGAAGGAATGCTTTTTGGAAGGCACCAATCAACAAAAGAATAAGAATAAGAGCAATAAACAAAAGAATAAGAGCTGCCAGAAGAAAATACTGCACAATAAGGATTTTAAAAAGAAAAACAGAATTGAACATGAACATAAAACAATGTTTATATATACTTTTTTTAAATATTATTTTTAATTCTTGTTTTTTTTTAAAAGATCGTTGTATCCCTAGTAACATCAAAATTACCATGTCAACTTGTAAGCAATAGGAAAGAATCCAACACCAGTCCAATTAAGTAAGATCAATAAAATAAAACAAAAAAATAAGAATTAACATATTAATATCAGTTCTGCAATTGATTGATTTCATCAATCATGAAAATAACTATGCAAGCTTTTATTTGCATTTTACAAACCGTTTTCAGCAAAAATATAACCGGTTTGAAAAAAGCAAAACAAAACCAGTTTCCTAACACAAAAGACTGGCATAATACCAGAAACTTAAAAGCCAAAGCCGTCTACAGGATGGAAAATTTAATTTTGTTCTTCTAAATTCTATAATCCATAGAAATATAAACATCGGACAACGCAAGGTTATACGACTACAGCATGTCCTTTAAATATTAATCAAAAATTTCGGGAAGTTAGTTGCGAGTTACCGTTTGTCCAACTCAAACATTCCACAACCAAAACAAAAACATTTGTAAATTAAGAGAATAGAAACTGGGCAGGTTCGCACACAGTACACTCTCCACTTCCTCTTTAAGCCTTCAGTTACTTGCCTGCAAGAACGAGAATTAAATTAATTTAATTAATTAAATTAATTATTTAAAGCAGTCAATTCGAATATTTCGTCTTTAATGGTTAACATACTTATCTATACAGCTATATAATACATATCTATATAGTGTACTACAATATACAACAATATAATATATACAATATACAACAATATAATATACAAATATAAACTATGATACCTTTACCACTATCCTGCATATAAAAACATCTAAGTAAGATGGGACTATACTGATGGTAATATTGAGTGGCTATTTGTTTACTCAGAACCTATCAGTCCCATCAGTGATAAGAGAGGGCAAAAAAAAAGAAAAAAAAACTGGAAATAAATAACGATAAATACTATTAATAAATAATATATATATATATATATATATATATATATATATATATATATATATATTATATATATATATATATATTATATATATATATATATATATATATATATATATATATATATATATATATATATATATAGATAAATATAGATATTGATAAATAATATAGATAAAATATAGATATAGAGAATATAGATATAGATAAATATAGAAAAAATGGTTGCAACAACATATTGCGATGAAAAAACATTTATACATAACGAATACATACACAAACAAACAGAAAGAACAGCAAGAAATAGAAAGAAGAAAATACTGTCGCTTTACCGGGTACCCTTCATTACCATTCAATTTTTAACTTATGTTTAGCCGTAAATTTATCAAAAAAGCGTCGAGGATCAGCGTTTTTAAATTTCCGAATTATCTGAGCAAATATTTGGCAAAACGGAAGAAAAGCAATCAAATGTTGGAACAGTCAGCTTTGAGTGGTCGGAATGATCTACTTCGTTTCCTAAATACTGGTATGGTTTGTCTCTATGATAAGGAATGGGATCAATTGACTCCTCGACTACTCACCTAGCCCTAAAAAGCAAGGTCGTACCCAGGATTTTTTTCGGTAGGGGGTGGGGGGGGGTACAAAAAACTCAGAAAACGCATAAAAATTTGTTTGTATCCATTTTTGTTACGTTTTTAAGAGTCAGACAAACATTGGGGGCGGGGGGTTCAAACCCCCTACCCCCCCTGGGTACGGCCTTGATAGAAAGTACATTTCAACAACTCGTAGCTTCTGTCCGTGAGCTTTTTTAACGAAGCCATCAGCTTTTAATTACAAGGAAGGAATTTAGTTTCCCAATACAGGATTCTCCAACATTTGTTCTATTAAAGAGGAAGATGTTTAAAAAAAACAAAAAAAAAACATAATACTTGGACTATAGTTAAATAAAAGTCTCACCTCATATTTCTCCCATCCAAAAAACAAGCCATTTTTGAGCATTCAATACTACTTATGTAAAAAAAATACTAAAATAATATAGTAGAGTTAATGTCTGCTAATTTTGGGCAACCGTCTAGTCGTCAATTTATGATACATTTAATTTTGATGATTATTTTATATAATTAAAACCTTGGAATCACAATTTGCTAATTCTACTAAACTTGAAATTTTGTTTGTTATGGAATAATTGATAAATCTGGCTTAAAGCAAGCAATCTGAACGACGAAGCGGGGATTTTAATACAATTAAGCTATTTAAAAATTACTCACAGGTAAAAATTTCGATTTCCAAACTCAAGTTTCAATCTCAGACTGAAAGTTCAGAGCGACAACACCAATCAATCCATTGGAAAAGTTTTCGTATAGGACACACTATCAATTCCACTTAAAATACGTGATTTTTTTTAATAAATAAAAGGTGTCTCTATCAAACAGTTTGTGGTAACGAACTGCAAATAAGGAGCGATGTGGCTCAATAGTAAACGAAACTCGAAGAATCAGAGTCTTGATATAGATCAAATAAAAAAACAAGTTTTTTTCAGCTGAAAGTAAGGAGCAACATTAAAACTTAAAAACGAACAGAAATTTTAATGTATATAAAGGGGGTTGCTTCTTCCTCAATACCTCGCTATTTACGCTTAAAGTTCTTTTTAGAAGCTTATTATTCTTATTAAACGGCCCTTGTAATCAGAAGTCATTATTAAATAATGGGAACAAAAAGTCAAGCTTTAGCGTAAAGAGCAAGGTATTGAGGAGGAGGCAACCCCCCTCATATACTTAATAATTTCTGTTCATTTTGTTTTATTGTTGCTCCTTACTTTCAGTTGAAAAAACTTGTCTTTATTTATTTAATTGAAAGTAAGCGTGAGTGAATCATTGAAGGTTTTTAAGATAAGAAAAAAGAATACGGTAAGTTCAGGCATATATACAGGATTCCTCTTAATTTTATACGTCCCCAGAAAAGCCACTTGATGGCAGTTTTTGAAACAGGTCAGTCGTTATAGAACTATGCAAAGCAGCATTAATTTCCTGAAACTTCGTCGTGGCATATCAGCTCTACTTTAGATCTTTTATTATTATTTCGTTTTTAACTCGCTTTCCGCAAATCCCCAACGTGTCAACTCACACTTGAATTTGTGAATCCTTTTTGATCATACAACATCAAAATCCCACCCTCTTGTATACTCCCCGTTGCATAAACAAAACACCATAAACGGGTGATTGGGCACAGCCAAAAGTATACAACAAACACTACTATACAAGACTTGATGGCACAGCGGTAAGAACACTTGCCACAGGCACCGTAGGTTCGAATATTAGATAAAACTAAAAAGTAAAAAATAATAAATATAAAAAAGAATTTGTAAAAAATTCGCGTCCAAAATAGACTAAAAAGTGAAAAATAATTTTTTCTCGAGAATCAATGAATATAAGAGAATCAATATGTTAAAGGCGATGAAAGTGAGGCGCAAATGCCGCAAATAGAAGTACTCAGTGTTTAGTTTTGACTTTAATATATTTGTGGTTAGATGTATGTAATCACGACTTTTGTATATGACCCTCTGGTTTTCCAATACCAACTATATTATATTATTATAAGTGAAAACGAGGGGCACAAAGCACATTGGGCTTCACATTGCTTGATCTTTTCAACTTGTTTTCCTCAACTCATCGAATTTTTTGTTCATTTGCGTATTTATAATCTAGACAAATTGGATATCTATGTTACGTAAAGCCCAATCCGTTTTCCGCCCCTTCTTTTCATTTACACTCATAGATTCTAAAAAAAAAAGAAATTTTCTATCTTTTAGTTCATTTTTCGATTTAAAACGATTCTGCGCCGAAAAATTGGGAACATTATTTTTCAACCAGAGATAAATTATTATTTATAAATGTTCAACAGCACAATTCTGCCTTTTGGTTGGACAAAAACTAAGAGTCAGCAGTATAACGATACTGCTGCAGAATATGCAATGCCGGAATTCAGTTTATTCCAGGTTCAAAAAACGATGGTTCATGGTTCGACCGAGTACGTTGATTTTGAATTGAAGTTATCAAGTATTTTGCAGTAGGTTGTATATGGTTGCATCAAGACATGGCTAATTGTAGACAGAGAAAAGCCAAGACAGATAGTTCAAGTAATTGAGAGGCAAATATTTAAATGGCTGGACCTGCACGGGTAAATGGCGGGAGTATGCATGAACCCGGAACCATCATGAACCATCGTTTTTTGAACCCGGAATAAACTGAATGATAGTAAACGGAATAAAATGAAAGATAGTTGATACGACGAAGACAGTTGATACGGAAATAAAACAAGTTGGAATCTTAAGAGAGAACTCATTTATTTTCATTTTTTTTATTCCAGTAATGATCAGATCACCCTTTCAGCGATATAAGGAGGGGAAAAGATCACTTATTCACAAAAAAATGCATGCCCTACTTATTATTTTTTTCAGAGAAACAATCAGACGTTAAAATTTATTATACACATAAAAATGACAACGAAGACGAAACCGTAGTATTTATGTAAGAGCATTTCTTTATATTTTCTTGTATGAATTATTGCTGTGTTAATCAATAACTGTTATATTTAAAAAAAAAGACGGGCCAATCGCAAAATACTTACAAAAGAATTCTGTAAATTATATAACAATGCAAATTGTTTGTATAAAAAAAAAAAAAAAAAAAAAAAAAAAAAAAAAAAACTGAAAACAAAAACAGAAAATGATTATCTATTGACGATCATAGCCAATTCCGGAGCTAAATAAATTTAAGCTTCAGAGTCCAAAAATTCGAAAGCTATACTTATCAGCATTTTCCCAACAGAATCAGCATCTAAAGTTTAAACAATATAGCACCGAATACATAAGGTGTGTGCTTGTACTTGATACGAAGAATACTTTTTATAGGTTACTAATGAAGTTACACAAACTTATACTTGTTGCACGTCAGAAAAAAAAACAAAAAAAAAACACTTAACAGTATTTTTCCACCAGAACTAGCATCTTAAGTTGATTTTAAACAATGTAGCACCGAAGAGATAAGGCAAGACATTATTTTTTTTTTCCTACAAAATGAAAATATCCCCGTTTTTTTCCAACAACCAAATATAATTTTTCGTTCCGAGAAGTTTATCAAATATGTTTTAATATAGTAGTAGATAAGGCTAGTTTCGTTTATTTGTTAATTTAAGTTCACAAAAACAAGTAATTACTGTAATTCATCAAGCGACATTACTGAATTTTAAATTTGAATTCTACCGCACTACTAGCAAGTAGTTCGGATACGCGCAAATGGAACACTCTGGCAGCGTTGGCAACGTTTTGAGATAAATTGTACCTATTTTCTGACCGAACTGTACTAAAGGATACCTTATAGCACAGTTATTGCATACTACGTCAGTTTCCATTTCAAAGACAAAACACTAGGATTAAATGAAAGGCAAGTAGCCATTTTTTTTTTTTTTTTTTTTTTTTTTACAATATCTTCATCCTCTCTAAGAAACTTATTTTGAGCATTGTTTCTCGTATTGAGATTAGTCTGAAACTAGCAGAGATTTTTTTTTGTATCACGTCGACACAAATACACCCTTTTTGCTTAAATCCCAAAGAGGTAGCCTGAGGATGTAACGAAATGTACCAATAATTTTGGATTGAACAATGAAACGTCCAAATGTTACCGCATCATACCAGAACCTCTAAATTGTACCAAAAATGGTACAATTGTACCGTGTCGGGAAAACTACACTTGGGTATTAGTTTGAAACTTACAAGGGAAGCTAAATATTTGAAAGGGCCGGAGTAAAACCAGACAGCTTCCAATGGTGACTAAGTAAAAGCTGGCCGACATAAATATTCTCAAAATGAGAATCTAGAGGCAATCCACCAACCATTATTGGAGGCAAAATATTTAACGGGAGGGATACAGGCCATTCATTTCTTTTTTTATTTATCACTACCGAAAGGGAAACAGTATATCGTTCGCACTCCTTAAAAATACTAAAACGTAAAATAAGAATGCCACAAGAGTATTTACTGGATTTGTAATTATAATGTCACAAGAGTATAATGTCACAAGAGTATATAATTATAATGTCACAAGAATATAATTATAATGTCACAAGAGTATATAATTATAATGTCACAAGAGTATAATTATAATGTCACAAGAGTATTTAGTGGATTTGTAATTATAAAATTTAAGTTTACCTGAATTTTCGTTGGTTTCCATAGTGACTGTTTCACTACTGACCGTTTCTCTCCAGTTGAATTCGTCTTTGTCTTAATAACTTGAACTGTTTCTACAACACGTTGAGAAGAAGTCGAGGAAATATTGAAGGACATTTTTTCAAGTCGTGACTCCAAGGATGATTTGGTTTCGTCCAAATTGGCTCTAGGATATATGGATGATTGAGAAAAAGAGGAAATTCTTACTTATGTAAAGGAAATGACACAAGCAAGAAGGAAACGGAAACTTTTGGGGGAGATAAATCCTTTTGACGATCAGATGAGAAAAAGTGGAAAAGAGATAAGAAGAAAGATAAAAACTAACTAGACAAGTTGACGAATTGCCATAAAATTCCATTCATTCCTTTCTGTGTCATACTGACACATTAATTTTCTTTTATATATAACAAAAGATAAATCTCCTTTCCCACATTACTCAACACCCTTTAAAAAGTTTCTCTTGCACTCCCAAGCATAATTTTCAAAATCATACAAGAACTGGAAGTTGAAAATCTTCCAAGAGTTAGATGCCTAGATTTTGACCGCTAATCGGTGATACACAGGATAACTCAGTAGATGCACAAGAACTCATCATATACAGCTATAAACATACAACATTTTTACTTGAGGTCAAACAATGTTTTCAAGGGCCAAGGTATGAAACTTCAAAGCACATAAATAAATTAATTTTGTATATCACTGCGTGTTTTCTCAATATTCTCCGAGAATTGAAAAGGTGCTTGATAATTGCAAAGGAAATAGAATTCAATACCCCTCCCCCTGCTTTCAGGTGGGCCATCGATAACCAGAGGCTTCTAAGTGGAGTTTATTTTATTTGAGGAAACAGAGGAGGAAATTAGTCAAAAATCGAAAATACAGGTAATCTATATGAAAATTACAGAACACTTTTTAGAAATCAGTTAAAGATTGTTTCAAGTTCTCAGATTTGTAAAAATCATGAAGTTCTAAAGGAGAGGAGCAGGTCCAGAGACAAGGACGTTTCCAGGGGGAGGTGTCACCGGGTTTACCCCCCGAAAGTTTTTTCCCGACTGTAATAAAAGTAACAAAATGCATATAAACAAATTTTTGATGCGTATTTTTTTGTAAAAAACCCTGGAGAAAAACGAACCAAAATCCTGCATACGGCCTTGACCAGAGACCTCCCTTGATACATGCTTATCCACCAACAATTTATGCTAGGAAAAAGGAATCGACAGGCGAGAAAAAAAGAAATAAAAAATGAAGCTGTCAAGAAAAAGATTTTTTTACGCTTTATAGAAAAAGTAAATTATACGAAAGCGTTTTTTTTTTTTATTTCTTTTACAGATACCATCAGAAAATCACTCGCTTAAAGTAGTAATATTAAAAGGCTCCTTGTTGCTGTTATTGCTTGCCAAACCAAGCATCACATTGACTTAATCATTCAACGAAATTCTGTAACATTCAATATGAAATGAAGTTAGAGTTCAGCGAAGACCATGAAATTGGATTTTTGACAATTTTAAATTATGTATTGTGACACGCTCTGTATGAGATGGAGAGTGTTTCCTTTCTAATATATCAGCCCACTGATAGAGAAATCGAATTTAATATAAATAGCTAGAAAATAAAATGTTAAAAACTACTAATATAACCTTGTTTCAATACACAGGGTGTATAAAGTAAAGTATTAGGAGTCAATGTCTAAGAAACTTAGGCACAGAACGAAAAATAACTCTTTCTTAGTGGAATATATAAAAATGTTTGTTTTTTTTGGGGGGGGGGGCTCATGAGCCTCATTCATGCAGCAAATGATGTTTAAAGTAAACATCATTTGCTGCATGAATGAGGCTCATCTTAGATGGCATCAGTCACAAAATGTTGAAGAACTGGAAACTATCCAGAATCTTAAATTGTTTAGTCGAGGAAGAGCCAGGTCGCGCGCTCTTAATACAATAGGCACTAGTCAGTTACCACATTTGTTATCTACATGGAGAAAAAAAAAATGGTTTTGTCTGAAAAGATATTTTGGAAAATATGCACATAATAAACACTCAGACCTTCGCAACCTGTACTACATATTTCGATAAAAGTAATACATTGATTGACAATATTGCCCTAGGAATGTGTAAAACTAGCACTTTACTGAAAACACAAAACCCATCCACTAGAAACAAGAATTATTTATTCTTATACCGTAAAAAATTATCCTAAAGTGCTTCAGGTTTCTGTTGTACAAAACTTCTTAGAGTTTTATGTTTTCAGTAAAGCGGTAGTTTTGGATATTCAAACAAAACATAGAAAATGTCATCACTCTGTTTATTTGAACTCATTTTATAGATATATATTGCCTGTGTAATAAGTTCTCAATAATTTTTGTTCGTTAACTTCTACAATCAATAGCTTTTGTCTGTTTTAAGTTTCAAGTTCACGCTTTGCATCCACCAAAAAAAAACATTTGCTTTTAAAGATAAATTTCTATATTTTCACATATTATAAAACTGAGATTATAACGCTTTTTTTGCAGCTGAAGAGAAATTAGAGTGGCCAACAAGAAACTTGCTCAGGGTTGCCACCACAACCAAATAAAAAACCACCAGATTTTCACCAAGAAATCACCAACAAAATCACCAGAAATCGGTGGTCAATAATGATAAGCTTTACACCAAAAAAAGACGCGTTGGGTACCCTGAGCTAAGACATTATGTTTTTCAAAGACCGTCAACTGCTCAAGAAGGAAGAGAATTTATACCTAAAACTGGAATTCCAGGCAAAGACTGAAATTGTTACCTAAAATCCTGCTACTAGACATGAGGAGCCTTTTTATCTATTTACCTACTATTATACTTTTTCTTTGTCTTTGCTTTGTAAAATCTTTTCTTTTTCTTTTTTTCTAGGTTTCCATTGAAAAGAATAACCCTAATAATCCTCTTTTGTCCTCAAATCAAATTTCATTTGCTTATGAGCATTTTTAATCCCCAACCATAGTTGGTACCCTCAGTGGTAAACTTTAGCTCTGAAAAAGACGACTCACATGGTGTCAATTTCTTATATATTTATTTTACTTCCGGAAAATTGTTGTGGGTCAAGTCTAACCGTGGGTTCCAACATATACGATTTTTTCTGCGAAATATCGTATTAAAAAATCAGAAACGAAATTCGCATGCTAATACGATAATTATAATAGGGGGTCACACTACACAATTTATTATCGTCCGATTTTCAGTTGCAAAAATTTCAAAAAGCAAAATGGTGTTTCTCAAGTTCTAGAAAAAACAAACTATAGCCTTATACCTTCTTAATGAACAGGTAAAATATCAGAGCTTTACAGCACGGGGAAATCATGGATGATTTTTTTTTGCTTTACATTGATTTGAAGTTGACTTTGAAATCAACCTTTGCTGAATTTGAAAAAGGATCCATTGAACTCTCAATATCCATGTTTTTTTTTTTTTATACGATTTATTCATCAAAATTATTGCAGTAGTTGAGATTTGTGAACTTGTACGATATTTTAGAAAATTTCACCAGATTCAAGAAAATCACCAGGAGGATGAAAAATCACCAGATCTGATGATAAATCACCAGCGGTGGCAACCCTGAACTTGCTTTTATGCTGAAAGTTGGGGTTATTAATCCCGTTTCACTATTATTTTATGCCTGAAGCAGGCAGAAGAATATAAATTGTTGTCTTTCTTCCGCCATCCAATTATTAACTAACAATGTTAGCTACCAATTTTCGGTTAGCCTATGGAAGCAAATGTGTTAGCTAGCTATTCTCAGAAGCGTATTAATCTGGCGGGAAATACAAAAAAGATAGCATAGCCTAAAGATAGCATAAGAAACCAATAAAAGAAGTGACCCCTAGGCCATCTCTTTACGGTTTTCCAGTAGCCTGCAAGGGCTGGGGACAGAAGAGAACAAATTAGTCCTGTCCATACAATAATACAAATGTGTTCGTTTTTCACGGTAAGAGGTAGTAAACCGTTAGTCTTAAGGTTTTCGACGATAGGTATTTCAACGTTTTTAATTGTTTGTATCGAAAAATCTTATGCGTTCAATGGTAAAAATATTTGGTTTTGCGTATTGTCTTTCTCTAGGCCATATTTACTAATATGTATTCTATTTAGGCAGGGCATTTGGGAGAAAACAGGGAAGCTTGGACCATTGCAGAGTAAAAATTTTTGAGGTACAACACAATGTCAGAATTGTTCTTCAAATCAATTTTTCTCTTTAAACTTAACGATGTCTACTTCACACATTTTTCTCAACCCCTCATTTAATTCGCATAGTTCTCGTCAATCTGGAAAATATTCATTTTTCATATCTTTTTAATTCCAACTGAAGACTGAGTTGAAAAAAATGAGTGAATGAATATTCTGAAAAATTCTTTCAGGAGGAAACTTCTATAAAACTTAAAAATACAGGCAATATCCAGGAATTTGAGGCAAAATAGAAACACTGCCTGAAACTCTAATTGAATACCAGATACATATTCAGATCGATAAAACTTGCTTTTCGATGGAAACTGCAGAACATAGTCTGTTGCATTGCTTGTAGAGACAATTTTATGTTTATAAAGTATTATTTTCTTTTTGATTTTTTTTTCTTATGAATGTTGGTAAAACTGAAAAAAATTAATTATATCCATTGATCTGCAATAAAAAACAATTAGTGTAAAAAAAGAAAGAAAAACAAATTGTGACTATCTTTATTACTTACTTAAGTATAACATTCACCAAGCGACACTGTTTTTATCTTTCCACAGAATAAATAAATAAATAAAAAAACGAATCCGTTTAAGTCATAACAATTATTTAAAGAACTTTTCAGAGGAAAATATTGTCAATAATTTCTCATTAAAAGCGAGTTTAGATAAGAAGGAGAAAGTAGAGATTAAAAGGGAGACACTTCCTCCTAATGTGATCGGTCAACCTTTAATAAAATTCCGATTAGGTATGTTACAGCATGAAGTATCGCTTTTTTACCACGGTTTACCAAAATTTCAGAGTAGTTTTGCTATTTACCGCCATCTCACAACAGTTTTATTGATTTTTACCAAAATTTGAATTTTAAATAGTAAGACAGTCGGTAAAAGTGACAAGACAGCTGGTAAGAATCCATCAGATTACCCCCTCCCACACATTTGACTAGTGACACTTTTAGTTTGAAGATTCAAAATCTATTGAATGGGCTACTTACTGACTGGTGTCATCAACCAATCTAAAGTTTTGTCCATCATTTCAAATAAGAAAAAAGGAAAAAAAATGACTTCATTAATATTTGATAAACAACTGTGTCTGCATTTTTAAAGTAATACGTTACATTTACGGCTATGATAAACAAAAAAGAGTTAAAAATAGCCAAGCCTATATCAATTTCTTGGAAGATAATACATAGAAGTAAATTAAAAAATGAAACCAAGAAAAAAGGAATCACAGTAATTTCCGTATCCGAAGAAGAAATTAACACAAAACAAACAACAGAAAGCACAGATGGGAAGAAACCTCCAACTGTTACTAAAACTCGTTACAGTGCATAGTCGCAAAAGGTTGATCACTGACGGACATCCCTTCCCTATCCAATGCAACGCTTCTGCCCCCCCCCCCCCAAAAAAAAATAAAGAAAAAAATACTCAAAGAATTTAGTTCACTAAAGTATGATTATTCATTAGCATTCGGTATATCCTGCTTTTATTGAATTTAAGCAAGAAAAAAGGGTCACAATAATTGTGCATTCCAGAAGGTATTTCCCACAAAACAAAGTTATCACAGTGAGAAGTAATTCGACGTCTACTTAAGTATTTTTCTCTTACATTTATAGTAAATCAAACAAAACTATCTCAAAACTATTTGGTCTCTTCACAGATTATCTATATAATCCGACCTCACCATCGTATACAGGCATGGGCAAACAGATTAATTATCTCCTTAGATATTTCAAAACATGCCACCATTCAATTTGGTCACAAAAATCCCCAGCACAGGCATCAGGTTTCTCTCCTCGAATATTTCAAAATATGTCACCATTCACTTTGGTCACAATAATCCCCAGCACCAGTGCTGCATCAACAACAACCTGACCTCATCCCCCATACAACTTCCAATTTCCACCAGCGGTAAAGACCTAAGAGTCACTACAGACAATGTCCCAAAGTTCCGTGAACATTCCGCACTAACAGACTTCAAAACACATTCGATCCTTGGGCTTATCAGAAGAAATACCGCCCGCCGGTCTTCTGGAATCGTCCTGAATCTATACAAGGCACATATATGCTTCTATATGTGATTCCAAATATATAAATTTCATTAAGTTTAGTGTTACCCATTACAGGCCTAAGAAAATTTATGACTCTAAGAAAATTTGCCAAATTTGTGAAAAAGAGGGGAAACACCCCCTAAAAGTCAAAGAATCTTAATAAAAATCACATCATCAGATTCAGCGTATCTGAGAACCCTGACGTAAAGGTTTCAAGCTCCTATCAGCAGAAATGTGGAATCTTGTATTTTTTGCCAGAAGAAAAATCACGGATGCGTGTTTATTTGTTTTCCCAAGGGTGATCGTATCGACCCACTGGTCCTAGAATATTGGAAGAGGGCTTATTAGAACAGATATTAAAAGTTATAGTACCCTTTTAAAGTGAACAAAAAGAATGGATGGCAACTAGACCCTCTCCCATGCCCCTGTTGTCCTAAAATCGTCCGATCAAAATTTTGAGATAGCCACTTGGTTCAGCATAGTTGAAAGGCCCAATAACTATGCCTTTGGAGATAACATGGCCCCCCACACTGCCTGTGGGAAGGTATTTATGTTATAAAATTTGACCATTGTTTACGTATGCTATTCGTTATTGGGAAGTAAGCATACATTTTTGGGATGGGGGGGACGAATTTTCTGCCGAGGGGATTTTCCACTGGGAGAAGTTTCCGTGGGGAGGGAAGTTTCAATGGGGTGAACATTTCCTCGGAAATCATACACTGGAGGAATCAGCCAGAATTCTTATACGAAATTCTTTTTATATGCCTTGCTTTTTCTTTGCCAACCCAAATTTACACGTGGAGATGTTAAGGCTAATTGTCCGGGGTAAATTTTCACCGGAATTGAATTGTCTAAAGGATATTTTCCGTGGAAGTGGAGCCAAATTTCCTGGCATTAGGTAAAAAACGATCAGAAATTAAAAAAAAAGAAGTTTTTTTTACTGAAAGTAAGGAGCAACATTAGAACAAAAAAAAAAAAAAAAACCAACAACATTATTACATATACAAGTGGAATTGCCCTTTCCTCAACACCTAACTCTGTGCGCTAAAGTTCGAATTTTGTCCCAATTCTTTAAGAACGACTCCTGAAACACAAGTGTCATTTAGTTAGAACAATAAGAAGGTTTTTTAAAGTTCTAAAAAACTTTAGCGTGAATTTACTTTCAGTTGAAAAAAACTTGTTTTTTATTTATTTAATCAAAGATAAACACAAGGTCACTCAAAGGAGCTTCACAAGCCCTCAGTACAACACAAAATAAGATAAAAAAATTCAACCAACGTTTACAAAAGGAAGTTCGACAAAGAATGGGATGCGAAACCTTCAAGATATGAAAGGAATGCCACTACCAATTTTTGTGTTCGTAAACAATCGTCACTAACACAGTTTATAGACAGTAAGCTTATCGCAGATAATTTCTGGTCTTCGGTCTCGGTGCGAACAAAAAGCTCCTCCCACTTGTTTCTGCCTTAGCGGATTAGTTTGTTATCGTCAATCACTGAGAAATGGTTACCAAGTGCATTATTCGTAATAGCGGGTTTCCACTTGTTTCGTGTCCAAGAGAAATCTGACTTGTCTACCCGCGAAAAGATCTGATAACGCCTATGTTTCTATCTGCAAAAACGTTCTCCGGAGCACTCGCACCCCTGTCCGGGTTTTTATAATGGGAGAGGTAGAGAATGATCATACTGCTAATTCTATAAACTGTGGTCACTAATAACAACGGAGCCGAACAGATCCATCAATGGACACCACTTTGCTCCAAAATGCGAACTAAGGTAATAACACAGTTATTAAGCTTTTAAGCGAATATTTTCTCCCCATGGACAGGGCAATTTAAAACTTGACCATATTCATCAATATAATATGATAATATAAAAACAGAAGAAACGCCAATTACATCAAACAACGGGTTCATTTGTAAGTGATAAAATATAACATAAAAAATTAATAAACAATTCTAAATATATTTTCACAGCCAAGTTATTCACTCCAATAGCTCGTGCACACGTATATACATAAATATGTACCATAGTACACATTAGATAGTACACAGTAGGCTACATATTAGACAAGTACACATTTATCAGCGACTACTGACCGAAAAAAAAGGTTCAAGTCGGAATTTTTAAGGAATCATTGGGCAAAAACTTAATTACGTGGTCGAAAAACAACTTTCACTACTTATATAGCCAGAGCCGTTCTTAGTGTTGGTGGCAACCAGGGCAGAATAATTAAAGCACCCCTCTTCCGACCCAAACCTAAATAAAACAGCCCCAGAAGCCACAGCCGCGGCGCCCGGGACAGTTTGCCCGGATTCCCTCCATTTTGAAGGGCTCTGCTTATAGTTCCTTGCTGTTTAAAGACCCAAAATCACTACAGTTCGCCCTTAATGGCAACTCAAAAAACCGTTAAGAAACTCATTCTTTACCCCCCCCCCCCCCCAAGGACATGTTTGAGGCATCCAGAGTCCCCACGATTTAAAATTTCTTTATTTGATTATACCTCCACTTCGTATCGTAAAACAATCGAAACTGAAATATTTAACAGATTGAATCAACTTGAAGTTCAAACCTACCCAGCAAAAGTTACGCGCCTGAGAAAATTTGGCTGATTTTCGAAAAAAGGGGGAAAGACCCCCTACAAGTTATATAACCTTAATGAAAATAACACCATCATATCAGCGTATCAGAGAACCCTACTGTAGAGGTTTCAAGCTCCTATCTAGAAAAATGTGGAATTTTGCATTTTTTTTTTTTTTTGCCAGAAGAAAGATCACGGATGCGTGTTTATTTATTTACTTTTTTCCCCAGGGGTGATCGTATCGACCCAGTGGTACTAGAATATCGTGGGAAGGCTCATTGGAACGGAAATTAAAAGTTCTAGTGCCCTTTTCAAGTGACCAAAAAAATGGAGGGCAACTAGGCCCCGTCCCACGCTCAATTTTTCCCCAAAGTCACCCGATCAAAATTTTTAGATAGCCATTTTGCTCAGCATGGTCGAAAATATGATAACTATGTTTTTTAGGAGGATTTAATCCCCCGAAGTCCCCGGGGGGAGGGCTGAAAGTTATGAACTTTACCTAATGTTAACATATAGCATTGGTTATTGGGAAGTATATAGACGTTTTCAGGGGGGGGGGTTCTGGAAGTGGGGGGGAGGGGGGGGGGGTCGGGGATTCTGTGGGTGGATCTTTCCATGAAGGAAGTTTTCATGGGGGAAGGGACATTGCTATGAAGGGGGCGCCAGATTTCCCAGAAATTAAATTAAAAAAATTAAAAAGATCAGAAATTAAATTAAAAAAAAACAAGTTCTTCAACTGAAAGTAAGGAGCAACATCAAAACTTAAAACGAACAGAAAATATTACGTATATGATTGGGTTCACCCCCTAGTCAATACCTCGCTCTTTAAGCCAAAGATTTTTTAGTACTTTCATAAGAGCTATTTATTGTAATTAACGGCCTTTGTGATTAAGGGATCATTTTTAAAGAATTGGAACAAAATTCGAACTTTATAGCTTAAAGAGCAAGGTATTGACTTGAAGGGCGAACCCCCTAATATGCGTATTAAAAATACATGAGTATAGAAGTTCGTTACGTAAGTTAATTCGTCAGTTACGTATGTTTATTACTAATAAAAACGTTCGTAAATAAAATTAAACAAATTTCGAGAAGGCCATTTAACCAAATAAAAGTAAAATTAATGTTACAATTTTGTTTTAATTATTCATGTACGGTGAGCCAAAATCAAAACCTGCATTAATTCAAAAACATTCAAAAATTAAATTAAAAAAAACAAGTTTTTTAAACTGAAAGTAAGAAACAACGTTAAAACTTAAAACGAACAGAAATTATTCCGTATATGAATGGGGCTGTCCACTCCTCAACGCCTCGCTCTTTACGCTAAAGTTTGACTTTCTCGCAACTCTATTTTTTTTTTAACAATAACAAACTTTAGCGTAAAGAGCGAGGCGTTGAGGAGGGGACAGCTCCTTTCATATACTGAATAATTTCTGTTCGTTTTAAGTTTTAACGTCGTTCCTTACTTTCAGTTTAAAAAACTTGTTTTTTTTTATTTAATTTTTCACTATACAGGACGATTTTAGCCATATAAGCATCACAGCATTGTATGAAAAGGGGGAAGTTATACTGATTGAACACTTATACTGATTAAATAAAAAAAACAAGTTTTTTTAACTGAAAGTAAGGAACGACGTTAAAACTTAAAACGAACAGAAATTATTCCGTATATGAAGGGGGCTGTCCCCTCCTCAACGCCTCGCTCTTTACGCTAAAGTTTTTTTATTGTTTAAAAAAATAGAGTTGTGAGAAAGTCAAACTTTAGCGTAAAGAGCGAGGCGTTGAGGAGGGGACAGCCCCCTTCATATACGGAATAATTTCTGTTCGTTTTAAGTTTTAACGTCGTTCCTTACTTTCAGTTAAAAAAACTTGTTTTTTTTATTTAATTTTTGAACGTTTTTGAATTAATGTAGGTTTGATTTTGGCTCACCGTACACTGAATAATTAAAACAAAATTTGCATATTATATTTGGTTAAATGGCTTTCTCGAAACTTGTTTAATTTTATTTACGAACGTTTTTATTAGTAATAAATATACGTAACTTAGAATTAACTTACGTAACGAACTTCTATATTCATAAATTTTTAACACGTATATTAGGGGGTTCGCCCCCTAGTCAATACCCTGCTCTTTAAACTATAGTTCGAATTTTTTTTCCAGTTCTTTAAAAATGACCTCTTAATCACAATCAGTTGATCAGTTGAAAAACTTGTTTTTTTTTTTATTTAATTCCTGATCTTTTTCTTTAATAATGCTGGGAAATCCAGCGCCCACTTCATAGCAATGTCCCTTCCCCCATGAAAACTTCCTTCATGGAAAGATCCTTCCATATAGACCCCGACCCTCTCCTTCCCCCAACTACCAGAAAAATCTCCTCTGAAAAAGTCTGTATACTTCCCAATAACCAATACTATATGTTAACATTGAGTAAAGTTCATAACTTTCAGCCCTCCCCCTGGGGACTTTGGGGGATCAAGTCATCCTAAAAGACATTTTTATCATATTTTCGACCATGCTGAACAAAATGGCTATCTCAAAATTTTGATCGGGTGACTTTGGGAAAAAAATGAACGTGGGAGGGGGCCTAGTTGCCCTCCATTTTTTTTGGTCACTTAAAAAGGGCACTAGAACTTTTAATTTCCGTTTCCAATGAGCCCTCCCATGATATTCTAGGACCACTGGGTCGATACGATCA
Source organism: Artemia sinica (assembly GCA_027921565.1). NCBI lineage: Eukaryota > Metazoa > Arthropoda > Branchiopoda > Anostraca > Artemiidae > Artemia > Artemia sinica. The sequence continues at coordinate 24,718,122 of CM051260.1, forward strand.
CCCCTGGAAAAAAAAAAAAAAAAAAAAAAAAAAAACAACAAATAAACACGCATCCGTGATCTTTCTTCTGGCAAAAAATGGAAAATTCCACATTTTTGTAGATAGGAGCTTGAAACCTCTACAGTAGGGTTCTCTGATACGCTGAATATGATGGTTGTGATTTTCATTAAGGTTCTATAACTTTTAGGGGGTCTTTCCCCTTTTTTCGAAAATCAGCCAAATTTTCTCAGGCACGTAACTTTTGATGGGTAAGATTAAACTTAATGAAACTTATATATTTGAAATCAGAATTAAAATCTGATTCTTTTGATGCATCTATTGGTATCAAAATCCCGTTTTTTAGAGTTTCGGTTACCATTGAGCCGGGTCGCTCCTTACTTACAGTTCGTTACCACGAACTGTTTGAAACATTCTATTTAAAGCTTCTGCCTGAGCCGTCTCGCATAAAATCCTCGGAAGTTTAGGCCAATCACGCCACTATCTTGCTGGTATGTTATTTTTCTGCAGTTATGATTTTGATGTTTTAACATTACACAACAGTTTCGAAAAGATTTGATGGCTAACTGTTAAATTGCATTTTTGAATTTTCGTGTTTTTTTAGATGATAAATATGCGGACAATTTTTTGGAAGTTTGAAAAACAAGAAAACTATGGATTTTTTAAGAAGTTTTCCTCTAAGGAAAATTCTAAGCAACATCATAATTCTCGCTCGGTGATCTGAAACTAATTCATGTTTATCCAGTAATTTGAGTATCTTTACCTTTTGGTATAAGCTAGAGCTCACGACCTGACAGTGAAATTGTCCCACTGCTCGAAAACTCGTTCTGAGAAAAACACAATTAAGGATTTTGAACTATCTTTTTGAACAACTCATTGTCCAGTTAACAAAATTGCATCCGCTCAATTTTTTCTTCGGCCAATATTGGTAAGAAAACAAAAGTTTTTCCGGGGGAAGTAAAGAACGAAGTTGAAACTTAAAACGAACAAACATTATTACTCCACAGCCTATCTAACATATATCAATAAAACTAGTGCAAAAAAAATCAACTGGTAATATTTCCCTAAGTTTGTAGGATTACTGAAAACTAGCACTTTACTGAAAACACAAAGGCCAAGTATAAAAAACAAGAATATTGATTAAGGAGTCAAAAGTAAATACGTAGCATCACAACAACAAACTAATCTATAAGGCTTTTCAGTCTTACAGGAGCTGTGACATCAGTAACTTTCAGTATCAATTAAAATTATCTTAAAATCTTAGGAATAAAAATAATGAGTTTACAGTCATTAAACACCATAAAAAATAATGGATTGATTTATCAGGCAACATCTTGGTCTCACCTAATATTACTCAAAATGAAGAACATATCAACCGTAATATGCACTCTGGAAATCCAGTTATTTCTCTCTATAAAACGGAGAATTTCAAGTTGTGATACAAGTTTTAACGCGAGTCTGTAGTCTTGATATTAATAAGATTCCTTCGCTTCAACAAAATAATGAACAAAATAATCATGAAATTTCCTTTTCAGATCCAAAAGGACAATCAATCATTGAAATAAGCTCATTGTGCAAAAGTGATGCCAAATTAAACGATAAAGATCTTTAAACGTAGTTGAAAGTTCTGGAAATTAGGTCTTTGAGGATACCCCCCCCCTCCCACAACCCTCAAGGCAAGGGCTGTAAGTTATGCCTTGGGGCAGATAAGGATTTTTTATAGAAAGCGTTGTCGTAGAAACTTCAAAAAGACTCATTTGATTGAAAATTGAAATGGCTAGTGCCCTTTTTAATAGTCGAAAATGATTGGAAGGCAACTAACACCCCTTCCGCGAGCACCATTTATCCAAACACATCCAATCAAAATTTTGAGATGGCCATTTTATTCAAAGTAGTTGAAAGGTACGGAAATTATATCTTTGAGGATGACACTCCCCCCATAGCCCTAAGGGTAAGGGTTATAAGTTATGCCCTGGGGGCATATAAGTTTTTTATTGAAAGCTTTGTCGTAAAAACTTGAAAAAGGGCTCATTCAATTGTAAATTCAAAGGGCTAGTGCCCTTATTAATAGTCGAAAGTGATTTAAGGGCAACTAACCCCCCTCTCACGCCCACCTTTTCCCCCAAACACATCCAATGAAAAACTTTAGATAGCCATTTTGTTCAACGCATTTACAAGTTTTAGAAAAAAGGCCTTTGAGGATGATAACCCCCCTCAGAGCCCTCGGGGCAAGGGTTGTAAGTTATGCCCTGGGGGCATATAAATTTTTATAGATAGTGATGTTGTAGAAACTTAAAAAAGGGCTCATCCGATTGGAAATTAGAAGGGCTTGTGCCCTTTTTAATAGTCGAAAGTGATTGGAGGATAACTAACACCCCTTTCACACCCACCATTTCCCCAAACACATCCAATCACCATTTTGAGATAACCATTTTGTTCGACTTAGTTAAGAAGTCTAAAAATTATGCTTTTAAGGAAGACACTCCCCTTACAGCCCTCAGGGCAAGGGTTATAAATTATGCCCTTGGGGCATATAAGGTCTTTTTTATTATAGAAAGCCTTGTTGTAGAAACTTCAAAAATGAATCATTCGATTGGAAATTGAAACGGCTAGTGCCCTTTTTAATAGTCAAAAGTGATTGGATGGCAAGTAACCCCCCTTTCACGCCCACCATTTCCCCAAACACATCCAATCAAAATTTTGAGATAGCCATTTTGTTCAACGTAGTTGAAAGGTCCTGAAATTATGTCTTTGAGGATGACAATCCCGTCACAGCCCTCAGGTCAAGGGTTGTAAATTATACCCTGGGACATATAAGGTCTTTTTTATAGAAAACGTTGTCGTAGAAACCTCAAAAAGGGTTCATTCGATTGCAAATTGAAAAGGCTAGTGCCCTTTTTAATAGTCAGAAGTGATTGGTGAGCAACTAGCGCCCCTCTCACGCCCACCATTTCCCCAAACACATCCAATCAAAATTTTGAGATAGCAATTTTCTTCAACGTAGTTAAAAGTTCTGGAAATCAGGTCTTTCAGCATGAAAACCACCCCCCCCCCCCAGCCCTCAGGGCAAGGGTTTTAATTTATGCCCTTGGGGCATATTAGGTGTTTATAGAAAGGGTTGTCGTAGAAACTCAAAAAGGGCTCATTCGATTGGAAATTGAAAGGCCTAGTGTCCTTTTTATTAGTCGAAAGTTATTGGAAGGCTTGACATTTTTATAGTAAACATCGATGTGGGTACAATGTATTATTATTTTTTTTCATTTTGTTGTTTAGAACAGGGCACTTCGTATCGAAGGAGTTGTCTTAGGAACTTCGAAAAGGGCTCATTCGATTGAAAATAGAAAGGGCTAAAAGAGGGCTAATAGTCAAAAGAGATTGGAGGGCAATTAGTCCTCCTCCCACGCCCACCCTCCCATTTGCCTATTATGTTTAAAAAATAAATGTTGCCTTAAGGTTAAATCAAAATACACTGTGTTAATGCTAATTCCCAATAAGGCATCTCAGCAGTATCCCAAGAACGACTAAGGGGGTATTATGTTCAAACTTTCGGGGCTACTTCTGCTCTTAAAATTTAACCAAATCAAAATAGCTTAAGTGTATCCAAGCTATCAAAGAAAGTAAACATATTTTTTTTTTCGAATGGTATCAAGTTTTCTATTTCGGGTCAACTAGAAGAGGCATGAAACTAAATTAAACACTACTATTTGTGTCCAAATTCTTAAAAGGGTGTATGTTGTTAAAAATTGCTGAAAATTTTTCTCCAGCATACAAATAACAGGCCAAACTATGAAGTCTTAAAAAACAAAAAGATTTAAAGAATTATTTTCTTTTTCCCTGAAAAGACTATGTCAATATAAAACGAACAGAAATTAATTAAAAAAAAATTCCACAAAATGAGTTTTTCAAAGAAAAGTAAAGAACCCTATTAAACCAAAAATGAGCAAAAATATAACTAAAAAATTTACCAAGCGTGAAACTACCACAAATCAGCATCGATAAATAAATGAAACCCAAAACGAACAGAAATTACAATAAATAACCGAGTCAAACTCAAAACGAGCAGAAATTAACATGAGTAGGGCTCGAAACCCCTATGCCATCCCAAGGCATAACATAATTTGCCCTTTACTGAAAAAAATACAAATGAATGTACATTGTCAGTTTAATATACATATACTGATATTTAGTAATCAAAATGTTAATATTATTTGATTTATTAAAGTTATAAAAGTAAAAACGTTTATATTTTTTCAGTAAAGTGCAAATTATGTTCTGGCCTTGGGATGGCATAAGGGGTTTGAGCCCTACTCATGCTCTAGTTACCCCCTAGCTCAGCTAAAAAAAAAAAAAAAAAAAAAAAAAAAAAAAAAAAAAAAAAAAAAAAAAAAAAAAAAAAAAAAAAAAAAAAAAAGACAAACGGGAGACAGATCAGTGCTACCCATGCAAAAGTGATTTTCCTTGTTGTTTAAGGAGGGGGGCTGTAACTTCCCTTTATAAGGTTTTCGACCATGCTGATTCTAGTGGTACACTTTTCATTTTGATCTAACGCCATTTTCAAGGGGTTCCAGGCTTTTTCTTCAAAATCACCATAAATTTCTTTTCGCAATGAACTTTTACTTTTAGACGAACCAAAATAATAGTTACCATTCCTGAATCAGTGATAGATGGCATTTTTTTTCGCTAGGTAGTTTTTTTCTAAACGCGGTTTTGACTTTTGGTTACTGTTCAATTCAATTTAGTTTTATTAATAATAGATTCAATAAGCATATAAAAGATTCATACAAAAAAGATACAATCTTTAAGTAAACACTTTAAATTACTAAACACTGGGCTGTTATTCGCTCTTTACTAGGTTGCAGATACCGCTCACCACATGGACCATTTGAAAAAGCGGAAAAATTTAGTTTTTTATCAAGAGGGATAATTTCACTCCTAGATTGCAAACTGTAGGTTTGTCCCAAAATTGCATCTTTCCATGGGGAACATAAGCCTTAAGGGTTATTTAGCAAAACTACTCAAGAAACTCCCTTTACACACCCTAACGACATGTTTGATGCATCAAAAAAAAAAAAAAAAAAAAAAAAAAAAAAAAAAAAAAAAAAAAAAAAAAAAAAAAAAACTTAGAAAGCATTACCAAAAGAAAATTGAATTACTGAGTCAAATTCCCCCTATTTGATTATATCCCCCCTTCGTAATAAAACAATCAGAACTGAAATGTTTCAGCCGATCGGATCAATTCAAGTAGACAAGGAATCACTATCTCAGATGATCCTGGCCATAAAAACAATTATAAAAAAGAGAGGATGTCAAATTTAATAGCTCATTTCAACTTGCATAAAATATTGAAATGAATACTAGGAGACGCCCGCGGTGATGACGGAGGGATATAATTGGAGAAACCATTTAGTAGACACAGAAGCATGATATAATAAACGAAAAAAGATCATAGAACGGGAAAAAAAGACATCGAGAAATAGTGAATTCATAATAAAACTTATTTTTCTGGAACAAACTTGCAATTGGAACATTTTTTTACAAGTTGAATGGTTCATTAAAGCCTTATATTTAAATTTCCAGACGAAAAACGAAAGTGTTTTCCCTTTGATGAATGATCCCAAGGAAGTTAATTTTAAAAGAAAAGAACTTGAACTCAACAAGTTTCGACACAAGAGGTAGTTTCATCAATTTTGCTCTCTAAACAAATGGACTGAAATATTACTAAGGAAGCACTTTCTGCTTGTGTTGGGAGAGTGCCTTAATAAATAAATAAAAAATCGTTAGATATAAGGCCATCAGGTCCCTACTGAGCATCCATTTTTATATAGAATATTGTGAAATTTCTCTGAACGACATTGACAATGTGTTACCTGATACGAAAGCAAGAACAAGATTTTAAATGGTTTTAAGAGATCTATTTCAACTCTTTGCAAAAAATTAATAAAAGAACAGGTCTCGTTGCTAGGGAGCCCAGAAGACTTATCTAACTTCTTGGAAGAGGGGGAGGGGGGGGGGGAGAATGCAACACTATTTGTCAAATTGGATTTATTTTTGAAACCAGCTTGCTAAGCCTTTAATAGTTTGAATTTCACCGAATGTTTACTTTAATATTATGCGCTGAAAAAAAATTATAATTCACTATGCGACGTTTATCTATTTAATTAGTTAAAGTATTTATGAAAACTGAACATGAAGCAATCCAGTTCTGGCGTTGAAGCGTTATTTCTTTCCTTTTCTTGTTAAATTTTATGTCTGTTGATAGTTTACACGACGAGCCACAAGGCTTACTGCTATTGGTAATAATAAATGATTAGCCATCTTCAGTAATTTTATAAAAACACATTATTGAAGAAAACAATTCAAATTAATGGTAAAGAGGTGATTCACATAGGTACAAGACAAGTTTTTCAGATTTCATGCATATTTTTTGTCTTTGATGGTTAAAATTCCATCCCCCCAACCCGGAAATGTTATGACCTATCTGAAACAAATTCCGGTGAATGTGGTGCTTTACGAGATCCATTAAATCTAATACCAATATTCCTTATTTTATTAATTATAATTAGACGCTTTCACCTGTCATTTTCAATCGGATTCTAATAAAAAAAATATCAACTGGTTCGTATAGACTTAGAATAGCTTTGTAAATCTTGTAAAACTTTAGATTTTTATTTGTCATCTTAGGAAGACTCAAATTTGGATTTTCCATTTATATAAGGATCAAATACCAGGAGAAGGGGAATACAAACCCACTACCAGCATGGGCGCCCATAAGGACGGGGGGGGGGTGCCCGCCCCCCCCTGGCTGAATGATGTTGCCTTATTTTTATATTTTTGTTCTGAGATTTCTATTATATAGCATTAAAAGTGCCAATTAGATGAGGTTTGCCCCCCCCCTAGAACTCAGCTTATGGGCGCCCATGACTACCAGTACGGACTTGGAGGAGGAATAAGGATTCATAGAGGTGTATCATTTCGTATATTACTTCTTATAGCCAGGCAGAAGTATCAAAAAGTATAATTGGCTGAGTGCATCCTTTTTTACTTCAAACATGCTAATAGTTCAAAATATCTAAGTCAGAAGTTTCCTATCTTTTCTCGCGAGAGCGTGGTCATCTCAAGGAGCGTCTTCCTGACATGTTTTATTATATTACACTTTGGCACGATGTACCAGGGGGGTCTTGGGTATGGCACTAGTCCTTGAATCCTCTCCCTAAATCGGCTCTTATTATATAACACTGGGGCGTGACAAACCATTGAATTATCTTTATCTAGAGTTGGCGAAAATTGGATAACCCATAAAATTTGTCGATCAGTTTCATTTCTTCTGAAACTACCGTCCTCACTAAATCATATGTATCCGAATGTGAACAGCTATCTCAGTCGCGGAATAAATGTTTTTGACTAGTGTTTGGGGGTGAATGTTGGTTAATTCAGCGGATGTCTGAGAAGAACGCGTGTGTTATTAAACAATTGTGTAAATTACTTTGTTTAGGGATTAAACGTTAGAGGTGATACTTTGTTAAGGTTTTTAGGAATTGAATTTTATTATGATTGTTGTTTGCCGGTTAAAATGTTGGACCTTATTTTTTTTTTTTTTTTTTTTTTTTTTTTTTTTTTTTTTTTTTTTGTTTTTTTTTTTTTTTTTTTTTTTTTATTTAAAGTTGTATTTTATTCCTCGAGCTTTGTTTGTAGGCTGTATTTTGTGTTGCTATGGTCCGCAGGCTTTTTGCAATAAATCGAATGTACAGATTAAAAGATTTACAAATCTAATTTCCAGTAATAAAAAAATCTGATGCTGAGAAAATCAATCTTTCAAACGTTTGTCTGGAAACTAGAACTAAAAAGCACATGCAGAAATTAACTGTCAGAACGACACTCCTTTCTGCCAAGTTTTTGAAAGGAAAATCTATTACATCATAACAAACGACGGGACCTGTCATTAATAATTATCTGGAGCCGGTCCGGAAACTTTTGTTTTGACACAGAACGTTCTACTCGGGACAATACCGAATCTGAATCCTCAGCCAAAACAAAAAATAATATAGAGGAAACAGATGGGCATTAAATCTTATCAAATGACTATAACGAAGTTGGTCGGCTTATATGCTGTCAAAAAGTGCAACAGCTTTTGTAATCAAAGCCAGACGCTTGACTTTTAAACAGAGCTACAACAAAAAATTTAGGATTGACTGAGAGTAAAGACAAAGGAATATTAATCCAAACTCAAGCTATCTTGAAACCTTTCAACCGTTTTAAGGTCTTGTCCCAGCTAAATTTTGCCTGAGTTCCCAATCTGTCTTTGTGTATCAAAAAGGTATTTGGCACTTTAGAAAGCACCGAAACCGCCTTTTTAAAGCGAAACCATTACGTTTTCCCTAGTTCTAAATCTGGAAACAACTTTTAGAAAAGACAATGGAAAATGTCTTTACACTAATAAATACAAATTTTTTAAATCCAAACGTTAAACAGATATGAACATAGACTGGACCAGAATTTTACAGGCAGGGAGCCAGGACCGTATTCAGAATTTTTTCAGGGGGGTGGGGGGGGTAGGGGGGGTAAAAAGGGTATTTTTGAGGGGGGGAGTTTACAAAAAATACTTTAAAATGCATCAAAAATACGTTTATATTCACTTTTGTTACGTTTTTACGAGTCGAGCAAACATTTCGAGGGGAGTTCAAACCCCCTAACCCCCCACCTGAATACGACCTAGGAGGGAGCTCAAATATGAATAATTGCAGGCACTGCTTTCAATTTATTTAAGAGGAGGTCCTTCAAACCAATCCAATTTTCTCTCCTCATCATTATCAAGGTAGATAAAAGATGCATATAGAAGGAGTAATATTATAAACTGAACATACCGTAGAGGGCCGTCAGGTGTTGTTTGTAGGCGCAAGCAAATTTCATACCGCTGCGGAAGAGATACTAGAAGTTTACGGATGGGCATGGCTCTGGAGGTAAGTATGCTTGCCTCTTCTGCGGGGAGGATGAGGATGAGCTGGACTATTTTTTGAGCAGATACCCAAGAGAAAATTTTTCGAGGGGATATACCACAGCTCCCAAGTGATTTGGGGTGTCCTTCAAAGGACGTAATTATTGCGTTAGGATGTTTTGTAGAAAATGATGTAGAAACCCGGTAAGACATTACTCAAACTATATTTTTTTTTTCAATTCTGTGTTTGTCGTTTAAATACTGGTGGGTGTAGGCTACCAGGCATACAAAAACGTAACAAATAGCTAATGATCTACCATAGTTGGTGACAGCAAGGGCTCTCTAATTTTTGTTATGCTAGTTCTTATGAAAAAAAAACTATACATAAATAAACAAAATTAAGGAATTTCAATAAAACTTCCTTTTGATTTAATATTGGAATAAGGGCTCAATCAAAGATATACTGCACCAGTGTTAGACTACAAAGGGCTATTACATCTGTTCTTTTCTGTCATTTGTGCATTTCAGGGCCTACAGTGAATGATAGTTATAACAATGTACAATTGTAACTAAATATATAAATACAAAACGTTATGATAAGACAGGTCTAATGTTAAACAAAACAACCCTGGGAATAAAGAGGTGAAAGATGCGTGAAAAAAGAGCAAGATCAGCGAACGTCAAGAAATGGAAACATTTTATTAGTTTGAAAAACGAAATTATCAAAGGCAACTATATATTTTTGTGTAATTGAAGTGAAGACAAACAGAAGTGGACAGTCAATCCCATGATCAAATACGCCACTTATATTTAAAATCTATTGACACCTAAGCCCCTACTTACTAGTTAGATTCAATATATTCGCCAAATCGATGTTGCATTAGTTTATCAAATCCATTGCGATATATCTTTTCCGAACTGTTATTTTTTAAAGATTTGTTTACTAAAGACGAGGATCACGCTTTTCTTACTGTCAATACCATGAACTGTTCGATATAGCAGAAAACATGTAAATCAAAAGAATCAAAATTAGGAATTGTCGATTGTGCTATGACACTTTCCTTTTCTTTGCGAACCAAATTGTTTCAAATCCAATTTTTGTAAACTAGACAGGCTGTGGCATAAAAACTTATCATGCTAACACATTTTTTTTCTGCAGAGTCCAAACATACAACGTTCCCTATGTGGTAAAAAAGAGAAAGAGAAAAATTTTCCTATACTACCGAGTTAAAAAAAAAGCTTTATGCCAATTAGTTTTGTCCTGTGACCTGTTTTCTTAAGTCAGTCACATTATTCCTTTAGCGTATTAGAAGGTGAGAGCAAATAGCCCCGCTTTTATTGTCCGTTGTTATATCTTT
>CM051260.1:24733408-24768408 GCA_027921565.1 Artemia sinica
TGGATATCCGAAGGTAAAATATCCTCATGGGAATTGGTCCTTCTTTCTCGACTCCGATATTTCCTCGTATATACTCTTCTCTATATTCTAGTACCGAGTAAGTGCATATCCGAAGGTAGACTCTCCTCGTGGGTATTGGTCCTTCTTTTTCAACTCCGATTATATTTCCTCGTATATACTCTTCTCTATATTCTAGTACCGTGTAAGTGCATATCCGAAGGTAAACTCTCCTCGTGGGTATTGGTCCTTCTTTCTCGACTCTGATTATATCTCCTCGTATATACTCTTCTCTATATTCTAGTACCGCGTAAGTGCATATCCGAAGGTAGACTCTCCTCGTGGGTATTGGTCCTTCTTTCTCGACTCCGATTATATTTCCTTGCATATACTCTTCTCTATATTCTAGTACCGTGTAAGTGCATATCCGAAGGTAAACTCTCCTCGTGGGTATTGGTCCTTCTTTCTCTACTCCCATTATATCTCCTCGTATATACTCTTCTCTATATTCTAGTACCGCGTAAGTGCATATCCGAAGGTAGACTCTCCTCGTGGGTATTGGTCCTTCTTTCTCGACTCTGATTATATCTCCTCGTATATACTCTTCTCTATATTCTAGTACCGCGTAAGTGCATATCCTGAAGGTAGATCTCCTCGTGGGTATTGGTCCTTCTTTCTCGACTTTGATTATATCTCCTCGTATATACTCTTCTCTATATTCTAGTACCGCGTAAGTGCATATCCGAAGGTAAACTCTCCTCGTGGGTATTGGTCCTTCTTTCTCGACTCCGATTATATCTCCTCGTATATACTTTTCTCCATATTCTAGTACCGCGTAAGTGTGTATCCGAAGGTAAACTCTCCTCGTGGGTATTGATACTTCTTTTTTGGCTCTGATTAAATCTTCCAGGACAAAATTTCACTAACAAGACGAAATTTAATGGAACACCTGGGGCACAAACGTAATATTTATTAGCTTTTCAATTTATTAGCTGAGACACTGTAGTTATGCAGTCAGCCCTTAAGTATGTCCGTCCCAGTCATCAGCAACTGCTATGTCCAATGATAGTTGTAAAATGATTTTCCTCAAATTAACGTTGATAAAAACATATAAATGGCCAGCGCGGATTCAGCCAAAAAATTGTCGTCTTGAAATTTCATTATTGAAAGATATTTCTATGCATACTACGACATATTGAAGAATTTGAATACCACTGACACTCAAAATACACATTCTAATTGGTCAGGCTCTATTCTTCTGATGGCATCCAATTAAACAACTTTATTTAGAAAGGACTGTAGGTAGCAGGGAGAAATTGTAAAGGTGCCTGTAAGACACCTGTGCTTCGGAGTGTGAAACTGAACTCCTATAAACTCCCAAACTCGTCTATTACCACATATAGGAAGAGCTTCATTGGATTCATCATCCATTTTATCATCCGGTGTAAAAGTCAGCGATTAAGATTTCGCAGATGACATAACATTAGTTCAGGGTTGCAAGCAACGTTTGCAGCACTTCATTCACAGGGTCAGTGTGAAAGCCAGCCAGCTTGGTCATAAAATAAATGCAGGAAAATCAAATACCATGGCAACATCCAATTCCCCGAACATATCACATGTGCTGCGAGGAAATTGAACAAGTTTGAGTTTAAGTATTTGGGCAGCTTCATAGAGAATACTGGATCTACCACAAAAGAAGTCATAACTAGAACAGGTCAAGCAAAAGCAGCCTTCAATCGACTGAAAAGAATCTGGGAATCCAAGAATTATTCAAATCGCCTGAAGCTGCAATTACTCAACAGTAACGTTTTACCAGTCCCCCTATATGCCGCTGAGACTTGGCACTTAAACATTCAACAAGAGAAGAAGATTCTTGCTTTTGAGAACATTACATCCGGAGGATTCTGAATATACATTGGTCGGAAAGGGTCTCAAACGATATCATTCGGAGAATCACCAATCAACCACTAATAACCGACACCATCAGATCCCGTAGATGGCGGTATCTCGAACATGTTTTAAATATGGAAAACCACCGAATCCCGAAGTCTACACTTGAGTGGCAGCCAGTTGGAAGCTAGAAGCGAGGAAGACCTCGAAACACATTGAGCCAAATCTACAACAGTGACCTATGCCACCTGAATGCCTCTCTCCAACTAGATTGGGAAGATAAGTTTGCACGTTCCAAAGGATTATTGGAATCAAAATCCAGCATGCACAATACAATGCCTAGGTTAGCTTGGAAGAATCTTGGCAGGTAAGTCAGTTGACTTGAAGCACATAGTCTTAGTTGATTTTAAAGTACTTGAAGAGATAAGTATGGAGCAGTTTCGGGTAGATTAAGATTTTGTTAAGATTATAGCATCTATGTATAATATAGTTAAGACTGTAGTACGGGTGGGTAAGGATTTCTCTAGGGTTATTAGCAGTAAGCTTGGTGTTAAGCAGGGATGTACAATTTCCCCAAGGCTATTTTCATTGTATATTAATGATTCTGAAGAGCATTTGATAGGCAGAGGCGCCCCAATAATTAAGCTTTCAAGTACAAGTGTTATGGCATTACTTTTTGCGGATGACATAGCACTAGTAGCAGAAAGTAAAGAACATTTTTAGCAACTACTAGATCTAGCATCTTCTTATTTTAGGAATAAGAAACCAGCATTAAACGTAAACTAACGTAAACTCGTAAACTCGGTGGTTAGGTTTTTTAGGAAAAGTGGAGAACAGAGAGATTCACAGTGTCAGTTTACGTATGAAGGTAGGACACTAGACCGTATAGATGAATGTCAGTACTTAGGTTGTAGGCTATTGTCAGATGGGAAACGGAAAAAACATCTTAAGATGGTAGAAAGTAAGGGAAAAAGACTACTAGGAATGTTAAGTAAAAGTTGTATTAAGGAAATTAAAGATGTAGGACTGCTAAAGTATATTTTTAATGCTAGGGTTAGATCGGCTTTGCATCACGGGACGGATCTTTGGGGTTTGATAAGGGGGTAAAATTAGAAAGAATGCAGCTGAGGTTTTTTTAAGCGTATGTTAGGCCTTGATAATAAATTTAATGAGTTAGTGCTGAGAGGGGATATAAGAATAAAGTGTATGATACAGAGTAGGTTAATTAGTATGATTATATATTGGGAAAGGGTGTCATAGATAGACGATAATAGGCTAGTTAAACAAGCATTTTCAATGATGCTTCAAGATACGAGGAAGGATTCGTGGCCAAATCAGGTGAAGAATATATTAGACCGTGCAGGGTTAGGTAATTGCTGGAATTAGGGAAAGGGGATAGGAGGGATGGTATGGAACGTATTAGTTGCTACTAGGCTAGAGTCTCCGGAAGTTTAGGTTTGGCAAGCTGAGAAGGTCACCTCGCCGTCCCCTGGGCTACATGCGGAAGTCAAGGAGAACTGGGGCGAAGAAATTTACTTAAAATGGGATTGGCTCCGGAAGGTTTGAAATGGGTAATGCATGTAAAGGGAAATTTTATGCCTCTAGGAGAACGTAGGAAATATTTAGGAAGGGATAGATTGAGGGATGGCCCTTACAGTTGCCCTATGTGTTGAGAGATGGATGAGTCTTTGCATCATTTTTTAGGGGAATGTAGTGAGTTGAGGGAGTTGCGCTTGGAAATATTTGGTAAGGATGTCAGGGGGAGAGATTAGATTTTGGAAATTTTGAGAGGTAGGTGTTACTTAAATATAAATAATATTGGGAAGTTCGTCCGGTTAGGTATGAGTTATCGTGATGATTGTCTTAAATAATCAGTTTTAGTGTATTTTTAGTCTATGTTTTGTTGCTGTGTTTTTTTGTTTGTTTTGTGTATGTCACCATCGCCCAATTGGGCTTTCGTGTGAATAAATCTATCCTTCTATCTATCTAATAAAAAGTAGTCAGTCTTCAAACACTAGATAGCGCTTGGTGGTCAAGATCGTCAAGAACAAAAATTCCTGGTAAAATCATTAGTTTCGCAGTAAAAATTATGAAAATGTCCAATACACCATTAAGTTTTGGCACCATATTTTTTCGATATGTCTCATTCTTACGAAAAGCAGAATGGCAGGAGAAAGTCCATCAATGTATCTAAAAGGAAGGACAAGTCATAAATTTTCCTTTTCTTGGATGACCATTCTCAACACGAGCCATTCTTTCCAATATTTGCCAGCTTATCAAAATCAACTAGTAAGAGAGATTCTTCCTTTTTTGGACTAAAGTACAATTTAGTCCGAAATGCGATAGAAAAGCTTATGACAGAAAGAAAACTGCTTTTAAAAGCGATTTTGACATAGAAAGACACTCAACAACAGAGCGGAAAAAAAACTTGTCACATCTTTAAACAGCAGCTTTAAAGTAACAAAACAGAATCTTTCACATTGAAGAAGCGTTTCAAGTATCCTAAAACAAAAACAGGTACTTGCCAAATATCTATCTATAGTAGGTTATAATTAGCTCAGTTTCATTGAGATAAACTACGATGTAGATATATTTTTATGCGTTCTGCGCGGCCTGCTTTCCATAATTTTCATCTGTAGTTTCCATAATTTTGTTTCTAAAGTATTGTATTTTCATCATGTTTTGGCATATTTCACTAGGATTAACCTAACTTCACTTCTTGGGTGGGGTAAGGATATTTAACAAGAACCAAGAAAGGGAATTTCGTGATTCACCCTGACGAAAATACAAACAGGAAGAAAACTTGGATCGTCGACTGCAAGACAGACATCTTCTCTAAACTTAATTTATAAAGAACGTACGACTACTCGTAACGAAAGGAATAGTAGAGCAAACCTCAATACTGAGGAGACATTTTGATACTTTGAAAAATAAATTCATTGATATTCATCCTTCAATGGAACAAAAACTAATCCATTATTTACAATGCATTTCGACATCCTGTCGCAATGCAAGAGGCACCAATAAAACAGGTTTGCTTCATGTGGCTGATGAAAAGGACGTATCCAGGGTGATTGACTTGAGAAGCAGCTTTGGAAACGATGTCAAAAGAATTTAATTGCCCTTGATAAGTAACTTGGAGGGGGAAGGAGGGGGGAGCAGACAAGCATTAATGCATATGAAATTTGAGATATCTTGATTAGCTTTATAGACTAGAGACAAGAAAATATGAAATGTTGAGAGCTAACACTGACAGACAAAGAGAGAAAAAATTATGATAACCAATATTGGTCTGAAGAATCCGTCCCAAGGAGAAACTTTGGATGTAACAATTCAGTTTTTTCTTTGCTTTATATCCCCCCTTCGTATCCCCCCTTACCAATTCTCTAACCTCCGATGCTCGGATCTATGTGTACTTTTCGTATATAAATATAATAGAAGTCATAGTAGTCATAGTATGACTATAATAGTAGTCAAAGTGTATGATAAATTCACGGCACCCAGATACACACATTATAAACACAGTATACACGACATGAAATTGTGGATTTTTTTTTTCTTTTTACAGAAGAGGGATGTCAGTGAAATGAGAGGACACACAGACACAACTCTTAACTATGAAACAGATATACTAGACTCAATCTAGAAAAAAAAGTGTTCATAAACTTCTTCTAGGGATTTTCAATAAAAAGTTACCACTTTCTTTCTTGAGTTTTGAGGAAAAACCAGTCAAGCCATATGTTTCTTATCTTAAAACGGAGGGCAATTTCGCATAAACATTGTCGGGTTTAAGCAGAAAATTGGAAAGAAAAATGATTCTCGACACGAACAACAGTGGAATATCAATTAGGCATTATAACTATTCTGTATTTCTGGGAATCTGGTAAGATATTACTAAATTATATATATATATTATATAGTTATATATATATATATATATATATATATAATATATATATATATATATATATATATATAATATATATATATATATATATATATATATATATATATATATATATATATTTATATATATAATATTATATATATATATATATATTATATTATATAATATATATATATATATATATATATATATATATCTATATATATATATATATATATATATATATATATTATATATATATATATATATATATATATATAATATATATATATATATATTATATATGTACATTTATATGAACAGACTCGAAAAGAAGATCTTAGCTTGAGCGGGAGGGACGGTGGAGGTGTTTCCAAAATAAACGTTAAAAAAGTCATCTCATATGTAAAAATATAAAAAAAATATACGAAGATTTTTACAAATCTAGATAGTTCGGGCTAACGCGAATCAATCTGCCAATTAATTAAATTTGTCATTACAATTTAGATTTGATTTAGAATTACAATTTACATAGGTCGAGAAATGGAACCCTATTTTTCGATATTTAAAGAGAGGGGTTGAATCAAGGCGTATAA
The DNA here is from genome assembly GCA_027921565.1 of Artemia sinica. Lineage (NCBI taxonomy): Eukaryota > Metazoa > Arthropoda > Branchiopoda > Anostraca > Artemiidae > Artemia > Artemia sinica. The sequence goes on from CM051260.1 coordinate 24,739,778, forward strand.
GAAAATAATAGTTTTGCTGCTGCTTGAAGATACTCTTTGAGTCATGACTCATTGAGTCAACATGGAATATGTTTGAAGGGGATTTCTTCAAAATGAAGAAAGTAATGATGAAAATTTACTGTGTATCAGAAAAATGAAACTAGAATGGTAAATGACAAAAAAAGAATTCCTGGAAAATCAAGCAATTTTTTACATTTTAAATGTTGTAAGTATAAAAGAACAAACTGTTTAAAATATATACTTCGTTAATTTGATAACCTCGATACCCATGGTTTGTTTTGATTTACCTCGCTCTTCCACCGTGAATAGATGCTAAGTTCCACAGAAGCTTATGGCGTAATAATCTTTCAGGTAAATCAGAGATAGTTCAGTTTTCAGCCACCTAATCCCCCCAATAATACAAAACTTAAGCCCCCCCCCCCCAAACCGTCTCTGAAAGTCTTAGCTCGATCCCCTTAAGTCATTCCAAAGCCATTACCGATATGATACTACCTGGATATACATAGTGTCTGACCTGGTGCTGGTAACTTGTCTACGGTTTTTCGCAACTTTACCGCGAATAAGCTCTAAGGCTCACATGGGCTTATAGTGTGAAAAATGTATGTGGCTTGGAGAAAAACATTTTGTTAGACTTATCTCCCCTGTCCCACCACCCTAAATGAAACTTAGAGGTCTACTTGACCCTCTCAACCCTCCATGGAAGTTTCAACTGGATCCCACAGCTTGTCCCAGAAATATTACATATACGCTATTTTGATAACGTGGATATACAGTCTTAGGATTTATTTCTCTATTTCACCGTGAACAAGTGTTAAGTTAGACAGTAACTTATCGTTTAAAAACTTTTATGCTGATCTTTGAACTTTGATCTTTGAGAAGCTTTTTTTGCCCCTTTTTCATTTGTGTTTTAATTGAAATTTACCTTGTTTTATATTTTCATTGAAAAAAAAGTTGTTCTCTCCCCCGCGCATTTTCAGGAATTGACGACATTGTACTTTTAATAATAGAAATGTATGCACATTTGGGGGTTTAAAAAGGTACATATCGATGGAATCAGAACAGTTTTAAAAAGGCCCTATGAATGGAATCAAAGCTCCGAAATTTCAAAATACGGCATTATCGTTCAAATGGTCCTCATCGCCATTAATTTAATAAATATATACCTTTCTAACACATATATATTAAATATAATCTACTAATTTGTATTATCATTAATTAATTATGATATATTAATTATTAATGGTTAATATATTACCTTATTAATAGTAATATATATTATATTACTTTATTAAGTTTAATACATTACCATTATTAAATATATATTTTAATAAATATATGCTCTTTAAGCTAGATATCCGTATTTTATAAAAAAAAAAACCCGGCTATTAATCAAACGTCGCATTCCAGTTTACTCTTAATGTATGCCATTATTCATTCCAATTTAAGAGATTACCTTATTTGCATTTCCCCTTGTTTTTAGAACAATTAATTAGACAGCTATTAAGAAATGCAGCAGTTTTTAACTGTCGTGAAATGCCAAGGGAAATTCCAATGCCTCAAAACAGCCATTTAAGCCCAACTTCTTTCATCATTAAGTTTTTTGATTTGACAGTAGGCAAATGCAGTAATTTTGCTCTCTTTTGGCAGCTGCAGGTGCCCTTCGGAGGCCTGATCGAACCGTCAAGACAGTAAAGAAAAAAGAGACACATTACTTGAAAATTAAAGACAGTTATTGACAGTATCGTAAACAGTGACGCCAACTGGAGATGGATTGCCCCCCCCCCTCCTTTCCTGAGAACCCCTCCTAGATTTTGAAAAATACTCTTTTTTGTATTTCCATTGAAATATGTTTTTGGGTAATTTTCATTGAAAAAAAGAAAATTGACCTCCCCCTAGATTTTGGATAATCCGTCTTGGCAATTGGCCAAAAAGATTTCGAAAAATTCTTTTTGGCATTTTCACTAAAAAAGAATAAAAAAGCTGTCCTCCTCGGTCTGGATTTTGAAAAAAGATTTTTTCGATATTTCTACAAAAAAGCTTCTATAAAGATGTCTTAGACTTCAAGTTATATGGTTACATTAAATAGGATTCTATTCATCCAAAAAAACAAATTTATATTTTTAATGCAGAATTTACAAAGAAAAATAGCGAAGGAACATATATTAAAACTGGTAAAATATTTTTGCACATAATACCGAGCATAATATAATACACTCTCAATCTATTTTATGAAATCATGAAAATAGATACATATCAATCAATTCTATGAAGATTATGAAGATAGAGATATATTACTGAAGATTATGAACATGATTCTTGAGAAAGAGAAAGTACCTAGCAATCTTAGGAAAACTAATAAAACCCCTCTATAAGAAAGATAATAAGAGTGAGTGTGGTAATTGTAAAGGTATTAGCTTGGTTTCTATAGGAAGCAAATTACTTAGTATGATGATACTTTTTAGACTTAGAGAGGCTGTAGATAAAGTTTTAAAAGAAGAGCAATGTGGTCTTAGGAAGGGGAGAGGATGCGTCAACCCAATTTTAAACTTTTAGATTAATAATCGAAAGAAACCCGAGAGATCCAAGCCCTTCAAACATCAGTTTTATAGATTATGAGCAAACATTTGATTCAGCCGATAGAAGAGCTTTAGCGAAGGCTCTACCCATGAATGGTATACTGGATAAATACAATAAAGTGATTATTCCCATGTGGGGGAATAATATTACTGTAGTTAAGGTATGAAATGAGGCTAGTAGCTGGTTTCGCATTAAATCAAGATATAATCAGGGTTGCGTCCTATACCCAATTAAATGGATCATTTTGATAGACTTGTTCTAAGAAGCACATCAAAGGCAATGGGAGAACACGTAATCAATTGAGAAAGTAAAACTCTCCTAGACTTAAATTCTGCTGATAGTTTAAGCATCCTAGAAGAAAATGTTAGCAAAATGAATGAACTTTTAGAGGTTTGGCGAGTTGAGAATGCAAAATTTGGTTTGAAAATTAATGTTAACAAAGAATAAATCACTTAAACTAGGAATAAATGAAGGTGAAGATGTGATGTTGGGTAACGAAAAGATCGATCAGGTGGACAGTTTCACTAACCTAGGAAGTATCATTAGTAAAGACGTTGGGTGTAATGAAGATGTTAAAAGTAGAATAGCCAAAGCCCAGGGTGTTTTCTCACAGTTGAAAAAAGTTTTGAAGAATAGGAAGATAAATCTGCAAACCAAAATTAGAAAGTTACAAGCTACAGTGTTCAAATACGGCTCTGAAGCTGGATGATAAAAAGATAGAATAGCCAAAGCCCAGGGTATTTTCTCACAGTTGAAAAAAGTTATCAAGAATAGGAAGATAAATCTGCAAACCAAAATTAGAAAGTTACAAGCTACAGTGTTCAAATATGGCTCTGAAACTGGATGATAAAAAAGATGGAGAAGGATTTTCTAGATGTTTTCCAGAGAAATCAAACATAGGTACCCGACTGACTGACCGTATTTTAAACATTAAGTTGTACGAAAAATGTCATTCAATCCCGCTTTCTAAGGCTATAATAAGAGAAAGATTAAGATGGCTAGGACACTTTCTGAGGATAAAAGATGACAAATAGCCACAGATAGTCCTTATCGGCCAACCGTCTAGGGACAAACGAAAAGCAAGTGGTCCCTGAATGGGGTGAGAGGGTCTGGTAATAAAAGATTTAAGGGAAATGGAAACTTTTCGGGCGGGTGTAGAGGGGGAGGCTTTAAATAGATTGGGATGGAGGAGGAGGGTGCGTAGCTGTGTTGGCTTCAGGCGGCTTGGCACTGCAGTGAATTGTTAGTAGTAGTAGTAACCAATCTTATTCCTGAAGGATAACAAATTACAATTAAATCTTCTACCCTAAAAAGAGTATATCAAACTCCTTAAGTCTAAAACTAGAGTTTCCAGGTTTCTAGAGGGATGAAACTGGACTTTCGAAGCAAAACTCATGTTAGAACACATTACTTGGTTTAAACATTTCAGCTACGTAATTTCAAAAAAGTCAAATATTTAATTTGAAGTAAACAATTAATATTAGCTTGTCTGAGAACCCAAGAGCAAAAGTTTCAGTCCCCTGTCCGCAAAACATTGAAATTTCGTAATTTTCCTGAGAAGGATAGTCAAGGATTCATTTTTTTTTTTCCCGAAGAAGGTTGTATCGAACCGGTGATATTAGAAAACCGGAAGAGGGCCCCATTCAAGGGGGAAGTCGAGGTTTGGTGGCTAATTTTAATTTGAGTTGTAAACAGCAGTTTCCCCACACTATAGGGGCGAAAATGTTGACATTGCCAATCAGTTTAAAGTGAACGAAGCTTCTAGTATAAAGCCTCACATTTCTTGAAGATACCAAGTGGTGATGCATTTTGTCCCAAAAACATATGGTTGATACACGGAGTTTAACTTTGTCATATAATTTACTACAACTAGCCACTTTTTAAACTTTATGGAAGTCCTCCCCATCTTGGAGTTACAGTTAGAGGTTATAAAAAAGGAGATAGAGTAGTTAAAAAAGCCATACCTAAATTAGAATCAAAATTAAAGCAATTATATAAAATTAAAGCAACTTCAACGTGTCTTAAATAGCAGGAAATTTCTTTTGAATCCTAAAAATGAGCGTCTCAAACTAAGCTAATCGTTGCTAATAACATTTTAGCATAGCCATCTACCAAAAGACATGACATAAGTCTCACTCTATGTGAAATACGTATTATAGGTGATACTTTGCAACTATCTTCTCCAAGGATAATCGTTCATACCTCACTGCTTAGACATAATTAAAAACAATAGTAAGGTAAGGATTTCTGAAACTCAACAAAGCAGAAAATTAGAAAGAGCGCAGAATATTTCGACCCTTGTAATGATTGATACTTAAAAAACGAGGGAAAGAAGGTCATATTTTTGAAAGTAACTTGCTATTACAGGACTTCTAATATTTTTTTTTATTTATATACTATTGTGTGGATGATTAGGGTATACTGGTTACGGGAAATAATTGTGGGGACGTAATGCCAAATAAGGCAAGGCCATTCAGCAACACAATATTTTTTTTACGCACCCACCAATGAAGACTGGCCAGCCTCTTGTGACATATATCATAAGAGTCCGCCGATGGAGATACCTTGGCCACGTACTACGTATGGACAATCTCCAACTACCAAATGCAGCGCTCCATTGGCAGCCATCAGGTCCACGCCGCAGGGGCAGATCCAGAAACACCCTGCGTCGAACGTACCAGACAGATCTCCGTTACCTGCAAACATCAATCCAACCTCAGTGGGAGGACATACTTGCAGCAGTAAACCTGCGGGAAGATTGGCGGCTCCTTCTTGATGCCCTGGGTGCTTCTGGAGGCACAGGCGGGTCTAAGGTCTAAGGTAAGGTAATCCAAATCTACAAACAGAAGACTGTTTATACGAGAATCTTACAAGCCCTCCTGCATCCTCGTATAACATTACAAAAATGTGATACACGTTCTTTGGTTTGTCGAGGTTGTGCGCTCGATTTTTTTCAAAGGCTTATTTATGCTCTACTGCCAAATTCCAACTCCTAATTCCTTACAACCGTTCTATTTTTTACTTTTGAGGCTTTCATCAGCAATGACAGTAATATTAAAAGACTAAACAAATCAAACAATATAATAAACCAATGACAACTCAAAAATTAAAAGACAAGAAAAACCTGGCCTTATCATATTTTTTTTCTTAGTGATCTACGGAATGCTTGATTTGATATTATTTCTTTGTCGCTGCTGAGGAGGCCTGACGGCCGGCAAGGACCATTTCAAACACTGTAATGAATTTTCTCAATGAAAAAAAAAAATTACGAAACAACCGATATTTCAAGCACTGTATACATACTGATTCGAAGACCAGGAACAATTCAACGGTACTGTGTTTTATTTGACGCTGTTTTTTTTTATTACTATTTAGGATGGTCTTCGAAGGTAGGGTAAATATTTCTAGAACTCTCTCCAATGAAAAACATCGTTGGTTTTTAAAAATCTGCGCTTTTATTATTGTACTAGATTATTTTCTCCTACTTTGTAAAGCGTGGCTTTTCTAATAAGGAATACTTAAGGTCCATTGACTCTCCGACGTTTCCAAGCAGACAAAAAAAAATCATATTAAAATGTGTTGCAGTTGCCATACCAATTTCCCCTTGTTGAGTTTATAAGTAGATACAAATCATTCATTGTAGCTTAGGATAAAAAAGTAAAAGAAATATTAACGAAGATAAATTGTTTTCGTTTTTAGATTATGGAGACAAAAGAACTTTCAGATACCTGCTTTAATCGGCGATGGTTCCGCTTTGACTTCTTCCACAGCAGCAGCAACTTCTTTCTTTTCAGGAGTTTTTGGTCTTTCTCGTAATCCCTAAATCAACAAAACGAAATGATTACGTTATACGTAAGACGTTAATATATAAAGTTAATTCATAATGCGTAAATATGTAAAGTGAATAAAGAAACACAACAAAATACGTAAAGAAAAAAATGTGTCGATTGTTATTAAATCTTACAATATGTTCATCTTTCAATTTTCAAATTTTATGAGAAATGTTTCTTTTGTTGCATCACTGAGTACTATGTGTTTTTTTTTTTGTTTTTTTTTTTAAGAATTTGACATAGCGATCGTATTAGAATTATTATTGGATAGAAACCAAAGTGACACTTGTTTCTTATATATATGGGCTACATTTTTTTTTTTTTTTTTTTTTTTTTTTTTTTTTTTTTTTTTTTTTTTTTTTTTTTTTTTTTTTTTTTTTTGTATAAAGTATGGATGATTAATTTATTTAAATCATTTCAACCAATGAATTTTTGAACATAAGTGTAAATGTTGTTTTTAATGATGGTATTATAAACGTTATATCCAAAATATACCTAAAGAAATCTCTTTGATTGGAGTAGAAGTAGGATACAAAAAAGCTCACTGTCTCTATTTTCCTGAAAAGAATTTTAATATTGCCAACAGTTATCTTCAAGATAAGCTACAAAATTATATAAAAATGAAAATCCGTAGCCCGCTCTATCCGTGTTATTTAGTCTTAGAAATAGGGATTAGAGGCAAAACTAATAGAAATCTTGAACAGCTATGAGATACACCCAAGGCTGTTTTACCCAAAGGGATAGCATAAGCTGCACCCCAGCCTTGAGGTACCTACCTATTTTTTTTCTTTACTACAGTCAATTTTGTTCGGAAAGGGCTAAACGTTTCAAATTTGACACTACCAAATAATTCACTCTATTTAAACTAAATACAACTTCATACAAAAGGATTTGAATAACTAAAAACGTGGGCCCCGGCATGGCAAAACAGATTGAATTCCCAGACAAAACTACCACTTTCTAGGCAACTAGTATGAAACATAGCCTTTTCCTATGCTAATACTACGGGTAAAGACATTATATCAGTAAACTAATGATGAGAACTTAATCCCAAAGCACTTATACTGATTGAAGAATTGAGCCTTCAATTAACTAGATATCCATTTTATTTTTTCAATTGCCTTAATAGAAGTCATTCGCTCATTTTCAAATTATCCATCCTTCGAAAATCTGTTTTCCGGGAGATTGTTAATAAAAAAAAGAGAGAGATAATAGCTGCTGTTAATGGAACTGCAAAAACAAGATCCTAATCCTGAGTCAATTGAAGGGTCGATTATTTCTATCAGTACTAATACCTAAGGAATTTACGCTTTTGTCACTAGTTTACCAAAAAGTAACTAACTACAGGTAACTTTTACCGACAGATTGGCTGAACATAGCCAAAGTTCTTTGCGAGAGTACTTGATTCGGGAGAACCTGAAAAAGGTAATATAACCTATACATGGACGAATTGTTTTCTAACCTGTCCAAGTAAGAGCCAACTAAAACATGAATGTCAACAAAGAGCATGGTCGAGGAGAGCTGTCTTCTCTCCTCCCAAACAGTGATCAGTTACAAAGACCCCCTCTCACTTCAGAAGTATATCCTTAAATACGAATCCAAAACATTTGGAAAGTTAAAAAATTTACTGGTTCATTTATCTTAACCAAAATAAAGAGTAGAAGTATATATATATATATGTATATACAAATATATATACAAATATATATATATATATATATATATATATATATATAAATGAAGAATAAATACAGCCAATATTCTAATTCAAATGGATAAATACAAAAATTTCTCAATTCTTTTATTTTAATAATTTTATTCTGTGATAAATCTTTTAGGACAGAAAAGTAGAGGGTTGCATGCTTCATCTCAATGATTCGTTATTTACTCTAATAAATCTTGCTTATAAAACTTGATGCCAACACTACTACCTCTCCTTCAAAGAGCCAATTACCATGGCATTACTTGTATATTACGATTACCATACGTGTAAACGGGTACCACATTAGATTTTCAGGAGATTCGAGGTTAAAACCTCTAAACAGAAAAGTTAAATAAAAGCGTTAAAAAGAAAAAAAGAAAAAACCTCCGGTAAGTCTAGTCGACACCTCAATCGCACATAATCCTTGGCTACAAATGCAATCCTTTGAATTTCACTCGACGAATGCATATAAAACGCTTCCCCGTTTCTTGTGAAAACTAGACTGGATATCCCGCTGTAAAAAGAAAGGGAGAAACAAAATAAGTATCAATTCTTCGTCAAAGATTATGGAAATCTATGATCATATTTCCACAATTTAGATTGTCTCTTTGAGGGAATCTTTCCCACAAGGAATAGAAAAACACGAAGAAAAAAGGAAACAATATTTTGTTAAGATTCCTAACAATATGTGGTTGTGCACGACAAGGGTTACGAAACAACAGTTCTTACTCAAGTGCAAAAAAAACTTCTGTTAAAAGGAAGAGTAGCAAATAAACTGGTTGTTTATTATACAAGCTTAAAAAAGTTTCTAAAAGCCAGAAAACATCAATTGTAGCTTAGTTGACAGCCACAGCCATATCGAAGGGGGGGGGGGGTTACTGGGTTTGAACTCCCCCTCGAAACTATGGCCCGACTCGTAAGAACTTCACAAAAACGCATATAACCAAATTTTTGAAGCGTTTTTGTTTTGTTTTTTAAACTCCCTTGCAAAAATATCTAAATAAAGTCAAAGAAGATCTAAAGCTTGCATTCCTCATCCAAGATTTTAACTGTTAGAATATTGTCAAATCGCTCATCAAATCATTGGGAAAAAGTGATAGTATACGAAGTTCTACAGCTTTCAGTTCATGCTTTTCATGATGATTCTTATTCATAGATCGTGGGTCCGTTCGCCAGTCTCAATGTAGGATCCCAAACTCATACCTCATCCATGCCTTCAAAAACTCTATCCATCCCTCCTTAGAGTACTATTTTTCAGAATGGCGTATCGATCTGACATCCAGGAATATGACCCGTTGGAGGGGATTCAGTTAAGAGACTTAGAGATTGCATCTAGGGAGTCTTGGGGAATTTTAAGGTTGAGACCTTATCTGACCCTTGTCTGAATCTCTGCAGCAGCTTTAGATTAGTTTTTCTGAACCATCAGATTCACTGAGATGTCCTTCCTCATAACTAGACTCCATTGCAAGACGACAGCGCCAACTTTTCCGAAACTACAGTCGATCGTCCCATGACATGCGAGATATGCATGTTTTTTTCACAAAAATGATTAGATCTGTACTGAGCCAAGAAGAAACAGCTAACTTCTTGATTAGTTCAGTTTAATCCAATTTATCCAATTAGAATTTTCAATATTATTTATTACTACAATTCCAATCAGTACTAAAATAACTTCACAACATAAACACTTGGTAAATATTATTTGGTGAACTACGCCACTAGCAAATTAACCTGCGGTTAATTTAGTTGTAGTAGTGTTGGTAATTTGTGTATATATTTATGTCGTGTTTGTTTTGTTTTCCTTAATTTCCTTTCCTTTTCATTTAGTGTACTCCATAGTTTTCTTTTTTTCTTGTTGTTAGATGGGTAATAAAGAACATTCATTCACTCATTTAATTAATAAAACTCTAATTACAGTTTAACGCCATCAATATTGTAAAACTCACTCATTAACCTATAAATAAAGCAGATTCCAATTTAATTATTATTGATTTTCCCGTACTAAAAACTGTGTGATTGTAAAAATTGTATCAAACAAATCCTAGTTTTTGAAGTATTTAACGATTAAACACAATTTTTAAGGAACCTATGAAACGGCAGAACAAAAGACGAAAGCTCTGATTTCCAACGATTTATGAGAGAAAAAAAAGATATGTTGCATTTGAAAGACCGGAACTTATAAGCATGCTGAGAACCAAATAAGATTGAGCTGAGTTGATAAAACCTACAAAGCTTAAGGGGGATGAGCTGTAATTATCAATTTGCCAAAAATGGTAGACGACATCTTTTGCACTACAGCAGTAGAAACGTGCCTTAAATTAAACATAAAAATATTCAAAAATGTCACAGGCAAAATATTAAGGTGACAACTTGAGTTCATCATTTACTCGTCAAAATACAACTACCTTGAAATATAGGTCTATCAGGTTACGAACTCAACTATAACCTCGAATTATAATTAACCAAGCAAATTCATAGCAACATCGATTTACAGCTTGTAGCTCAAAAAGCGTGTTCCACATTACGAACTGGCCACTGAACGAACCTATATGATAAATACTTCAGCCTGTATCTCCTATTTTTAGCAACATTTCTCTAAACCCCTGGAACCCTGGCAGAGCCTGCAAGGTCCGTGTGATTTGGGCAAAATTACCCTGGTAAAATCATTATTTGCCATAACTTCACGTTGTGCATAATTACAAAACCTTGGTTTAAATTTTATACCAATAGCTTATTGTTGCTCGTTTTGTGACGTCTTATTCAGGCCCATACGATCTATAATTTGAAGCATAATTTGATGGTTCTTTTTTTTCATTTTCAATTGAAAGATCTTAAGCCGAACTGGCTCAAAAAACCAACAAAGAGAAAAACCTCAGTGAAAAAAAAAAAAACAACAAACAGACAGCGGCCGGTGGAGAGAAAAGAAACGACAAATGCAAAACAATGCGGATATTTACGCCTGTATCCAAACAAGGCGTCTTCAGCACGAAAGATACAGAAGAAGAACAAGATAAAAAAACAAGCTAAAACTAAAAAAACAATAAAACCACCACCACAAAAAAAAAAAAAAAACAATTGGCGCAAACTGATCCACGTAGGGAAAATATACTATTATGAAGTTACTTCAATGAGAACACCAGAGTAACTCATATCCGCATTGTTTTGCATTTGTCGTTTCTTTTCTCTCCACTGGCCGCAGTCTCGTTTGTTGTTATTTTTTTTTCACTGAGATTTTTCTCTTGGTTGGTTCTTTGTCATTTTCAATTGTTCTTAACGACGGCTTCATTTGACAACATCTATGATTTGTTGCCAAAACACTTCACGATGCATACAACAACAAAACTCTAGTGGAATTTTTTCGGTAAGTTCCAATACTCTGTTAACCAAATCAAAACAGAGGTTAACATGTACCTTTTAACACAAACGTGTTCTGACACACACACATTAGCATTTCTACAATAAACTACATTTAGTTTTGCATCAATTGGTTAATGGACATGACGATAACTGGCCAGGGATGAGACAATTACGGAGTCATCGACAAGTAGCATAAATTTAGGAATGCTAGCAAACACCGGATCTAAAAAGTGTCTAGGTACCCACTTTAAAAAATCCTGTTCAACAGCAGGCGAGGACCACGTATGGTGCATGTATTGCAGACACTGGGAAGAAGCGCGGTGCGGTGGAACAAAGGCAATCCGAAATTTACACCAAGTGGCGGAGACTAGCAACCCATAGAAAAGCTACGCGACAAGTTCTAAGGTGTGACTAGGTAAACTCTTTCCACTTTATATGTACGGTAAATATAAAGCGTTTGGGAGATGAATATACCTGAGCGCCGTAGCCATGAAACAATGTAATCACCAGTCAACTATGTGTTGTTGTTGTGGAAATAGTCCTTTCTTTCATTAGTTTTATAGTTCACTTAATCTTTCCGTCGTCTACGGAAGGGTAATAAAGGATACAATAACGATTCGACCGGCATCGTGAAAACAAAGAAAAAGCACGAAATTTCTAACAACAATGCTGGACGTCAATGAAACAGTAGAAAACAGATTCTAACCATTGCTAAGCGTAAATACACGATAAAATAAAACAATAATATAGCTACAAAATTATGAAAAGGAACATAACCAGAATATTATTTCACGGAGGGGGCCGTATTTGAGGAGAGAGAGAGGGAGAAAAAAGTAGAACAGGGAAATTTTGGGAAAAGTACGGAAAATCATGGGAAGTATCATATACATCTTGATGTTTAATGGTGGGGGGATTGCTCAAGATTGTAAAAAACATGTACCCAGAATTTCAAAGAGGGGGAAGGAGGAAGGAAAAATCAAGGGAATTTTTATGCAAAGTATGGAAAGCAATGGGAAGTATCATATAAATCTTAATGTTTTACGGATGGGAGGGGGAGAGGTCAACTAGCATCATAAAAGCAAAGAAAAGCTCCAAAACTGTAACAACAATACTGGAAGTCAATGAAACAAAATAAAACATATTTTATTCACTGTCAAGTGGTGCTTAACTGCAAAAAACTGCAAAAAAGCTGAAAAGCTGCGGCAAGGCAAATACGCTGGATTTTTTACAGGGAAGAGGAAGGGCACATGGCCCCATCAGTTACTTACTGATTGTTGCATATTTTTCAATGAATGATTTTTTTCCCGTTATCTTTTTTTGCTTCGTCTTTGTTGGCCATTCTAGAGCTAAGTAATATGAAGCAAAACAATTACCTATATATGTAAAAAGCAATAACATTATCTATATATCAACCTATCTATATATTTTCTATTACCAGATATATTTTCCATAATCACAAAAAGACTCCAATATGTCTAGAATTTATTATTCACGTGAATACATTTTTCTTCTCGTGCAATCACAAGATTCACAAAGGCAATTGCCGATAAAGTACAATGATAACTAAAAAAGTCTAAGAGATCTGAAAGCGCTGTAAATCCCAATCTTACTAAAAGCCCAGATTCCCTAAGTAGATATTCTTCCTAAGTGGTGCATAATCATAAAAAAGACCAGATTACGCCGCACTATATAACTGAGTTATGTCATCTCTGTTATCATTCTTAACGGAATGTCAAGGATCCTTAAATAAAGAGGGGAGACTTGAGGAAATCTCATCCATGGACCTTTTTTTTTCTAGCCTAGCAATTCTCAAGTTCAAGAACTTTCTGACACTGTCATTGACACCAACGAATTACGAAGAAAAAGTGTCATCTGAATTAAAACTTTTTTGTGTCAATCAAAACCACTAATGGCATCATCCTAAAGTTTTTAGTTGACTTAACAAATATTTGGTCTTAATAACTAATAAAATAAGGGCAGGTTCAGAGATTCAATATCAAAAGTCGATATTTTTGCCACTACTATAACTGGAACAACTCAAAAGCGTTTTATTACACAAAAAAATCTTTGGCAATTCGTAAAAAGTATCCTAGCCATTTCAACCTAGCTTTCCTTATTGCCTTAGAAAGTAGGATAGAACCGCATTTTTCGTACAACTTGTTGTTTGACATACGGTCAGTCAAACGGCTACTTAAAACTATCCGTAAAGAATCTCTATGGAAAAACAAATCTTTCTTTGTCTTTCGAAGCACCCACATTCCGAAACCACACTTAAAGAGCCTTTCAGACCAAAAATTTTGCTTACGTTTTCCCTTCAGACTGGTCATCTTACGGATCGCTACAGAGCTTGCGGTCAAACTTAGTACTCCGTAACGTAAGCAAATTACGTATAAAACAGAGTTGAAATTTGCTGAACATCACGTCAACAGAAACATAGAAACGTAAATATGAGTAGAATGCTTATAATTAATACTTCAACGGTCATAGGAAATTAATAGTACAACGGCCATAGGAATTAATACTATAGAGGCCAGGGCCAACGAACTCTATGAGGGCCAGGCTGCTTTGAGAAATCTGAGACCTTTATCAAGGTCAGGCACTCGTGAATGTGACTGCTGTGACTGGTATAATGGATGTGGTCTTTACCTGAAGATGGGTGTGGTCGATTTCTTTGGCCTTGATAGATTTGAGGTTTACTGAACTCTGAACAAACCCGAACAAGGCGATTTTCCTTTCCTGGTGTTATTACGAAAAAGATTGCGTAATGATCTAAGATAAAAAGTTTGATGAAAAGAAACCCAGTACTGAGGGGGTTATGAATTTGACGACACCCATAGCGGGTAAACTATTGGAGCTACTACAAAAAGTCATATACATTTTAGGTAATGATACAACAGCCCTTAGTCATCAATGACCCAAATTCCAAGGCCCCAATGCCCCCCCCCCCCTACCCGCCTCTCCATTTTTTATACTTTTTCGATTTTTTTTACTTTTTTTTAATTTATTTTTATTTTTTATATTTTTTAACATAGAAATTTTTTCAACTTTTTTTACATGTCTAAGAATGACATGAAATATGCTTAAAACCAAAAAATTCACATTTAATATTTTTGAAATACAAAATGAGAATGATATAGATATATTAGACGTGACTTTTACTATTAGAAAAATAATGTTTGTAGTAACACTTTACTTTTTTTCTGAATTGGATTTTTTTTGGCCATGTAAAATTATTTAACTTTTTTTATTATGCGGCTACATCAATGGTACTCTATGGTTGCTCATAGACACTAAGCGGCTGTCCCAGTGGTACTCTATTATTAATTTCGACTTTATGCATACCACTCAGAGGGCTGTCATATCACCACTTAGAATAGATATTACTTTATTAATTTCGACTTTATGCATACCTCAATACTCAGCAATACTTTTCAGAAGACATTATTCTATCATTTCCCTCATAGAGCTGTCATATAAATACTTAGAATAGATATTACTTTATTAATTTCGACTTTATGCATATCCCAATACTAAGCAATACTTTTCAAAAGACATTATTCTATCATTTCCCTCATAGGGCTGTCATATCATCACTTAGAATAGATATTACTTTATTAATTTCGACTTTATACATACCCCAATACTAAGCAATTCTTATCAAGAGATATTATTCTATCATTTCCCTCATAGGTCTGTCATATCATCACTTAGAATAGATATGACTATATTAATTTCAACTTTATGCATACCCGAATACTAAGCAATACTTTTCGAGAGACATTATTCTATCATTTCCCTCATAGGGCTGTCATATCATCACTTAGAATAGATATTACTTTATTAATTTCAACTTTATAGATACCCCAATACTAGGCAATAATTTTCAAAGCCTATTATTCTATCATTCCCTCATAGGGATGTCATATAATCACTTAGAATACACATTGCTTTATTATTTTTGACTTTGTTCATGCACCTATACTAAGCAATACTTTAAAAGAAAATTATTCTATCATTTCCCTCATAGGACTGTCAGATCATCACTTACAATAAATATTACTATATTAATTTCGTCTTTATGGATACCCCAATACTAAGCAATACTTTTCAAAAGACATTATTCTATCATTTCCCTCATAGGGCTGTCATATCATCACTTAGATTAGATATTACTTTATTAATTTCGACTTTATGCATACCTCAATACTAAGCAATACTTTTCAAAAGACATTATTCTATCATTTCCCTCATAGGGCTGTCATATCATCACTTAGAATAGATATTACTTTATTAATTTCGACTTTATGCATACCCCAATACTAAGCAATACTTTTCAAAAGACATTATTCTATCATTTCCCTAGTAGGACAGTCATATTATCACTTAGAATAGATATTACTTTATTAGTTTCGACTTTATGCATACCTCAATACTAAGCAATACTTTTCAAAAGACATTATTCTATCATTTCCCTCATAGGGCTGTCATATCATCACTTAGAATAGATATTACTTTATTATTTTCGACTTTATGCATACCTCAATACTAAGCAATACTTTTCAAAAGAGATGATTCTATCATTTCCCTCATAGGGCTGTCATATCATCACTTAGAATAGATACTACTTTATTCATTTCGACTTTATGCATACCCCAATACTAAAGCAATACTTTTCAAAAGACATTACTCTATCATTTCCCTCATAGGGCTGTCATATTATCACTTAGAATAGATATCACTTTATTAACTTCGACAAAATGACGTTTTATTAACTAACTGCATTCAAGTAAGGTTCATTTAAGTTCACTTAGCGTGGCGCACCATGCTAAGTGAACCTAAGTGAACCAAACTTGAATGCAGTCATTTGAAAACAGATGTAAGCACCCGGGTGAAGGTACAATATCTGCTGTGCTGCCATCTATATCTAAATGGAAATAGATTGTATTACTTGGGTCAGTAAAAAAAGCACTGCCATTACGACTATAAATGAATAGATGGCAGCAAATGAAATATTTTAAGTGTGCCTGGTAATTGTATCTGTCGTTCGCTTTTAAATGGGGAAATACAAATGGGACAATAGTGATGTTTCCCATATTTTTTGCCTTGAGATAACAGTCAACTTATTGCAGTTACGGGGAAAAATGACCGTAGGAGTTTACATCTTTGGGGGGTTCATAGACGATCCAAACCCAATTTTTTAAATTTCTACAAACGGTGTCCGGACTGATGTCTCAGTGTCTTCCTTTGTCTGTTTGTATTTCTAAATTGTGCATTTGTGTACGAAATATTTTTTTTTTCTTCGTGACGTTTTTGTTTTAACTTCGAGACATTTTTTTCTATGAGATGTTTTTTTTTTACTTCGAGACGTTTTTGTTTCTTCGACACGTTTTTGTTTAAACTTTGAGACGTTTCTTTTACTTCGACATGTTTTTCTTCTTCGAAACGTTCTTTAACTTCGAGACGTTTTAATTATGAGTTTTTTCTTTAATTTCGAGACGTTTTTGTTTCTTTGTGACGTTTTTGTTTTAACTTTGAGGCGTTTTTCCCTTCGTGACGTCTTTGTTTTAACTTTGAGACGTTTTTGTTTCTTCGTGTCGTTTTTGTTTTAACTTTTGAGACGTTTTAGTTTTAACTTTGAGACTTTTTTTTTACTTCGAGACGTTTTTTTCGGGAAATGATAGAATAATGTCTTTTGAAAAGTATTGCTTATTATTGGGGTATGCATAAAGTTGAAATTACTAAAGTAATATCTATTATAAGTGATGATATGACTGCCGTATCAGGAAAACGATAGAATAATGTCTTTTCAAAAGTGTTGCTTAGTATTGAGGTATGCATAAAGACGAAATTAATAAAGTAATATCTATTATAAGTGATGATATGACTGCCGTATGAGGAAAAAGATAGAATAATGTCTTTTAAAAAGTACTGCTTAGTATAGGGGTATGCATAAAGTTCTAATTAATAAAGAAATATCTATTCAAAGTGATGATATGACAGCCCTAAGAGGGAAAAGATAGAATAATGTCTTTTGAAAAGTATTGTTTAGTATTGAGGTATGCATAAAGACGAAATTAATAAAGTAATATCTATTATAAGTGATGATATGACTGCCGTATGAGGAAAACGATAGAATAATGTCTTTTAAAAAGTACTGCTTAGTATAGGGGTATGCATAAAGTTCTAATTAATAAAGAAATATTTATTCAGTGATGATATGACAGCCCTATGAGGGAAATGATAGAACAATGTCTTTTGAAAAGTATTGCTCAGTATTAAGGTGCATAAAGTCAAAATCAATGAAGTAATCCTATTCTAAGTGATGATATGACAGTCCTATGAGTGAAATAATAGAATAATGTCTTTTTGAAAGAATCCCTTAGTATTGAGGTATGCATAAAGTCATAATAAATAAAGTAATATTTATTCTAAGTGATGATATGACTGCCGAACTAGGGAAATGATAAAATAATGTCTTATGAAAAGTATTGGAGTATGCATAAAGTTTAAATTAATAAAGTAATATCTATTCTAAGTGATGATATGACAGCCCTGTGACAGAAATGATAGAATAATGTCTTTTGAAAAGTGTTGCTTAATATTGGGGTATGCATAAATTTGAAATTAATAAAGTAATATCTAATCTAAGTGATGATATGACAGCCCTATGAGGGAAATGATGGAATAATGTCTTTTGAAAAGTATTCCTTAGTATTGGGGTATTCATAAAGTCGAACTTAATAAAGTAATATTTATTCTGTGTGATGGATATGGCAGCCCTATGAGAAAAATGATAGAATAATGTCTTTTGAAAAGTATTGGTTAGTATTGGGGTATGCATTAAGTCGACATTAATAATAGAGTACCACTGAAACACCTGCGTAGTGTCTGAGCAACCATAGAGTACCACTGATGTAGCCGGATAAATAAAAAAAGTTAAATAATTTTAATAAGTCCAAAAAAATCCAAGCCAAAAAAAAAAGTGTTACTACAAACATTATTTTTCTAGTATTAAAAGTCACGTCTAACATATCTATATCACTCTCATTTTGTATTTCAAAAATATTAAATGTGAATTTTTTTTGGTTTTAAGCATATTTCATGTCATTCTAAGACATGTAAAAAAAAGTTAAAAAGATCTCTATGTAAAAAAAAATAAAAGTTCGAAAAAAGTATTAAAAAAGGGGAGAGGGAGAATAAAAATTTGAGTTAGGGGTGAGGGGCATTGGAGCCTTTGGAGGTTGGGTCATTGATGACTAAGGGCTGTCGTATCATTGACTAAAATGTATATGACTTTTTGTAGTAGCTCCAATAGTGTACCCTGTATGGTCATCGTAAAATCCATAATCCTCTCACTACGGGGTTTCTTTTCATCAAACTTTTTATCTTAGATCATTACACAATCTGTTTCGTAATAGCATCAGGAAAGGAAAATCGCATTGTGCGGGTTTGTTCAGAGTTCAGTAAACCTCAAATCTATCAAGGCCAAAGAAATTGACCACACCCATCCTCAGGCAAAGGCCACATCCATTGCACCAGTCAAGGCAGTGACATTCCTGAGCGCCTGGCCTTGATAAAGGTCACAGATTTCTCAAAGCAGCCTGGCCTTCATAGAGTTCGTTGGCCCTTGCCTCTATAGTATTAATTCCTATGGCCGTTGTAGTATTAATTTCCTATGGCCGTTGTAGCATTAATTATAAGCATTCTACTGGTATGGAGGAACTTGATGACAAAGTTTGCAAGTTTGTCCAAATAATAAGTTTATTTACGAGAAAAAAGACGAGCTGAACACGAAAATAAGATCAGGATTCAAAATGCTTGGGAGTCTCAGGCCAGAAGCATTGGTGGAAGAATCACATGTGAGTTTACCACAACCATTTCAGAAAGATAGAAAAAAGATGACAAAAAAGGAAGACATCAAAAAACATATGGACATGACACCAATTTTATGAAAAGTATTTTCTAACAAGGAAGCCTTTTTTAAACAGAATGAAGAAAAAAAGATGATTGCTTTAGAAGGAACTTTCCAGCGCGTGATCTCTGTGCCAAGTAACACCCCCTTCTGGAGACAAGAAATAGTCGGCAAGTATTTCTCTAAAATTTCTGGATTGTCTTGAAGCATTATTACTTGATGTGCGACCTACATCCTGGAATGAAGCATTTGGAATAGAAGGTGCAGACTCGGCTGTAACGTCTGGCGTGCCACGTACAGTAACAACGTAATTGCAAAGGCAAAGTGCACATTCCACAATTGTCACCAAGTTTTCAACCCCTGCAATAAAAATGACAAAAATTTCTCAATTAACCTGCGAATTAAGCAACTCTATAATTGCATATATTTTGGCATTCCGTAGGGTCTCTACCAGGAAAGGTCCTCATATTATATAGTCCTTCAGCCTGTCATATCATCATATCATGTGCGCAAGCATGGTGCTAGTTCCGGGCTGTTTTTGGGAGGAGGAAGCCTGGTATCCCCACTATCGATGCGCCTCCCAAATTCGGACCGAGAAAAGAAACCACCATCACTCTCAGATCCATAGGCACCAACATCATAAAACAAAGATTTGTAGCTCGTAAGTTACAAGTAAAATAACACTAAAATAGTTCTTAATAGTTATAGAACTGCGAACCAGAATTGTTAGGGCATTGAAGCCTGATGTGCTTACCATCTATAGTAACTATGCAATTTGGCATTTTCCATCGGGCATTGCAGTAACTTTTAAGTCTTCCTCAGATGGAGAAGCAAGAAAATTGGGAGAAAGAATGTCAAAAATGGCCTGTGTAGTCTCTTTCAAAATCTCTGAGACAGTAGAAATTCCAATTCTGAACTCATAGTGCAAAGTTGTCCTGCTGTTTCCTGTTGCTAAATAACGCAAAGCGAAGGTTAGGCGTGTCTCAGGTGATATGGCTTTTCTATGGTGCGTATAACTTTCTTTTTATTTTTGTTTGCACTTTGCTTAGCAAATCAGAAAACTAATTTCTATTAAAGCGTGTAAAATTCATGAATTTTTCATCATCCTTAGTCAGGAGAAGCTCATTAAGCAAGTTTAACTGCCCTAGTTTCTCTCTTTATTATTTTCTAGCATCCAACGTACTCACTGCTTCCTTTCCCTTCGTTTCTTAAAGCCACTGGCATTGTCATTTTTCTCAGAAGCAAGTAATGCTAGCGCAATAACTGAGACATAGTCATCGGAACTATTAATATCTGTCAGATTAAGACTTTTTAAACTAACTGGGAAGCCTCCCCCAGGCCGCTCAGCGTGTAACCAGGTGGCGATAGGGGAACGCCCCACAGATATGTAGGGTACCTCCATAGGAGGCACGGACCAAGGGGGACCTTGTTCCGGAGGATCCATAATAGAAACTGGGGCACCCTCACCGATAGGTCAAAAATGCAGGCGGAGGAGGAAGAAAGCAATTCAAATTTACACTCAATAGGGCCCACCGGTGTGTCCACAATTCCCATGAGCTACAAACCTTCTCCCAATAATGGGTTAAATTACATGGTGATGCAGAACACCGTCCCGAGAGGATCCTCTATAGGAGGACATTAAACTGGATAAAAAGAACACAAAGACAATTTAGTCTTTTTTACAAATAAAACCTTCAGGGACACTTTGACAGCCCATTTGGGGACGACCTACGTTTCATATGACCCCTGATGGGTGGTATAAAGTATAATCTTTGCCAATATTCCATCATTCACCCGTAAAACGTGTCCTAGCCATCTCAATATTCCATTCATTAAAGCCCTAGCAAGTGGGATAGAACCACATTTTTTGTACAGCCTGTTGTTTGGCATACGATCCGTCAAACGGGTACCTAAAACTATCCGTAGACAATTCCCCAAGAAAACATCAATTTATTTTCGGTAGTCTATATGCAGTAAAAACCGACACCAAACCGACACCAGGCCAGTCCAGTAGAAGTATATCTAAGATTTGTTTTTCGATCACCGCAGACTCTTTTCCTGTCATCACCATGGTATTACCATTTCAGGCACTCCAAAGGAAAGCTGGAGTTGCGATATAAACGAGCATTGAAAAACAGATGCATATAATACAAATTTTTCTTATATATGAGCTTTTTTTAAATAATCTTCTTTTTGGCTGATTCTGTTTACTCTGGATGTCACTCACTGAAAAATTTAATACAAAACAAAGGTTAAAACAAGGGAACAAACGAGGGTTTGGGGTGACCAGCTTATAGTTCAGTTGATTTTGACTGTTTAAAGGTAGCTGGGAGTGGCATATTTTAATGCAAAAAAAAAAAAAAAAAAAAAAAAAAAAAAAAAAAAAAAAAAAAAAAAAAAAAAAAAAAAAAAAAACTGGAGAAGGAAGTCGACTTTCACAGATTGAACAGCTTGTCTAAAACGGAACAGCGGTGGAAATTCTTTGTCAGCGAAGTTTTTTTTTCAAATTTGTCAGAGTAAAAACAAGAAAGAAAGAGCCTATTTTGCATATTTGCGAAGCAACGAGAGACGAAGTAACGACGAAAAAAATCCAAATCTTTAAGGTGGAATACAAAGAAACCTTCAGTGATTTGCCAAGATATTCTGTAAAACCACATCCTCAAATACAGGGTGCGTAGAAGAACTTTTCCCTTTGCTTTAACGCTAATTTATTCAAAATACGATTATGACCGAAGAAAGGGCATTGGTCGTTTCAGTTCTTCTATTATAAATGAAGCGTGAACAGACTATAAGTGGTTTTATCACAAATGTATACCGTTGTACATAAAGGTTTTCAGTCCATACCTTGGACTGAAAACCAAGGACCACGACCTGCATATATATATTTTTTTTTTGCCGCAACTGGCATTATTACAAAACCACAAATTTTTAATATCTGCGCAAGTACTAAATTTAGCCAAAGTTAATTACGCATAGACTCCTTACATTCAGCCAGGAATTGGGAGGGGAGAGAAGAGGAACTCCCTTTGAGGCCGGTTCAAAAAATCCCTAAGCCTCTCCCCTCCTCCAACGACAAAGAAAAACCCAAAATGCACTTTTTTCGTGTTTTGACTAACCATTCACTACCTTATATTAAAAACTATATCTCCATGCGGAATACTCCTCCTTAATTGGTCATATTACACAAACTTAAATTTTTCACTAGTTTCGTCAAATTTTACAAAAAAAATACTAAAGCGCATCAGGAAAAGAATCCTGAAATCCCTCTTCAAAGGACAGGACTTCCACCACCAAAATATGTTTTAAAGGAAGCTTTGAGTCAAATAATTTGAAATTTGTCAATTTCGACTTATGTTTACGAAAACTAGGTGTGCAATCCCAGCATACAATACTTGAACGCTGAGCACCATGATGAAGTTTATTTGAATAATGGCGAAAAAAGACGACGAAGAAACAACGAAGAAACAAACAACAAAAAAAGAAAAGAAAAGACAACGAAGAAACAAACAACACAAAGCAAACGATGAGCTATGGGTCCCCAAAGCCACTGAAAAGACCAGAAAAATTTGGTTGAGACAAGAACAAAATCTGTTTATCAGATAAAAGAAACGTCATAAAAAATAAAAAAAAACGAAGAAGAAGAAAAAACTAGCAATTCCATGTAAAATAGAAGAAATCGGTCTATACCAAGAACTGGCATATATCAAAAACTATATCTTTCAAACCCTTAAAAAGAGATTCCATATTTATAAGAGGATTGAGAATACTAAGAGTCCCACAAGGAACAATCCTAATTGGCCTCCACGGAAATATTTAGGGAGAACAAGACTAATTGGGAAACCTTTCTTCCGTTTTACAAGCTTTCCTTTTATCTCTTTATAAATATTCTGAGTTAGATTGAAAATAAAGTGTCAAGTCCATTTTCTAGATGTTATCTTAGTCTTTCTTTAGAACAAAAGCTGCTTTCCTAAGAAAGGTATAGCTTGAAGCCATGAATTTTAATCGTACTTCATTTGGGAAAGAATCAACACGTTTATAAATCCAAAATTCTCACTGGGTTACCAAGAATTGTTTAATGACGCATCAGACACGTACGCGAAAGAATATGAGGGAGGGGGTACCTTCAATGGGGGGGCAGTGGAGAATATGTTTGAGACAGATTAGGAGAATATAAAAACACAAGCATTAAGTAGCAATTAACCAGACGAAAAAGCTTGTGAGCTATATACCTTTGAGCTACTTAAAAAAAAAAATACAACAACAGGAACTTACTAAAATATCCTTGCGACGGATGCAGTCAAATAATATAAATAATGCCCGTGCCACATCATTTTCACATCTATCGATAAAGAAAGCCAAATATCATGAACGGCATGGTGATTTTCTTGATTTTAGCGTCACACTTGTATTTAAACAGCAAAAAATTAAAATGTAAGAAATTGGTTTATAGAGTTTGCACCAACAGTAATTTGTGTTCAACTGTCCTCTACTAATACTAAGTCATCTTAACTTTTGTCAGATTCCTCTCCCAGATAGAAAAACCACTGTTCTAATTTTTCATCTTTTCTAATTTTAAAAATTATGCCTTAAACCTTGACCCTCATTGGTCAGTCAAGAAATTTTTGTTTGGAAGTTGAACAATGTTCAACTCGAGAAATTACAAACGGCGAACGTAATTGGCGCTGTAGTCGTGCGTAATTTGATTTTATCGACAAGTGTGACTATAATGAGGCACGGGCATAACCCTCGAGATGTTATTTGGACTTTTTGGGGGGCGCAAGCTTTTTTTTTAAGAATATCCTAGCTCAAAGCAAAGAGAGCAATGTTAAAGTACCAAAGGCATCAAAATAAGAACATGTTTTACCTCCTATATAGATATTAGAACTTAAATATATATATATATATATATATATATATATATATATATATATATATAATAACATATATATAATTTAGATATTAAACACACCTGAAAACCACGATGATTCTAAGCTATTTGTACTAATTACATCGATTTTAAAAGTAGAAGTCAAATGCTTAGCAATAAGCTAATCGTAAGACGTTTTTCCGCCAATAAACTTGCTTGGCAATTTAAAAAGCTTAGTTTTCAATATAATCAAATTTTAAATAAGTATAATAAAAATTATCAAGATATTTTGAATGATATTTTGAGGTAGCTTGTTGATGAGTATTTTCTCTTCCCTTTATAATTTTGGATTTTAGGGTTTGTTTCGACACATTCAGGTAATGAGTAACGTAAAAGGTTTGGAAATCAGTTCGTAGAAATTGAGCGAAAGTGAAAGTTTTTGGCTGACTGTTAGGATTATGCAATCAGGGGAGCTATACTGGCTGAAGGATATTCTTTCAGAGTTGGGATGTTGTTACTTTGATTTAGTGCTAGGTGAATGATGGTTAAGGTAGCTTGGAAAATTTTTTGGGTACATTTTTATATTTTTGGGTATTGTTCTGTTCATAGATACTCCACAGGTGTTGCTACATAGGGGTACGCCGTATGGTTTTATGGCAAGGCGCGCTCATTTGGCCTGGGTAATGAAATTTAAGCGCCGAAAACCAATATAGGCAATGAATTTTCATCTGAGGAGCCCTGATATGTGGTGATTACTTGGGGAACATTAAATTTGGTATACTTAAGGTGCTATGGCTTGGTTTCGGGACAATGACTTATACTTATTAATGCTGATTTTGCTCCATGTTCGACTTGATTTTCGGATTATCGGGTTGGATATACTGTTTTGTCCTAGGTGATTGGATGGATGAGTAAGGTCTAGACCTTGTTCAAGTGCTCATTTATCTCAGTTACTAAATTAGGAAGAGTTTTTTTTTTTTTTTTACCAAGTAATTACCTGTAATACATTATATAACATATAGGGTAAGACACCCAGTAGTCGGCCACCTGCCTATTCTCGGACAGAATGTAACTAACAGGGAACCTAGCTCTTGGCTAATGTGCTTAGAAAGTTTTTATGCACTACCATAATACTATAAAGGAAGTTTTAATGCACTACTATGGATACTATTAGATATCCATATGGATATCTAAGTGACCAGGGAAACCAGCTTTGTCTTTGTATAAAAACTTTCTAAGCACATTAGCCTAGAGCTAGGTTCCCTGTTAGTTACATTCTGTCCGAGAATAGGCAGGTGGCCGACTACTGGGTGTCTTACCCTATATAAAACATTTATTTCTTTTCTTTATTTTCAAAATTATAAAGTTCTTAGAGCAGTACACCATTTTCGTCAGTTTTACCAAGTTAAACCGTGAAATTAAATATGCGAACCTAATTAATTAAATTAGACGATGATTTTCGTCCTTAAAAATTCATGATTAACAATCTGCTGATTTCTAAAAACAAATACACATTCAAAGAAAAGCTACACCTTCTTAAGCTGCATAGTGCCATTTGTTTTTAGTGCCTTAGTGCCATTTGAAAAAAAAATTAGATGAATTTACTGAAAAAAATGTGCATTGTCAGTTTAATATACATATGCTGCTATTTATTCCTTAAAATCTTAATTAATTTTTGATTTCTTAAAGGCATAATAATGAAAACATTTAAAACAATTTTCTTCAGTAAAGTACAAATTATATTCTGGCTTTTCGAAAGCATAGGGGTTTAGAATCCTATTCATATTGATTTCTGCTCGTTTTGAGTTTGACTCTGTTATTTATTTTAATTTCTGTTTGTTTTGGGTTTCATTTTTTTATTGATACTGATTTGTGGCAGTTGTATGCTTGGTAGATTATTTGATTCTATTTTTGTTCATTTTTGGTTTAATAGAGTTCTTTACTTTTTCTTTTTTAACTTATTTTGTGGAAAAAAGTATTGTTTTAATTTCAATTCGTTTTATATTGACATAGTCTTTTTCAGGGAAAAAGACTGAGCCTCTTCTAAAGTTAAAGAGCCACCCCTTCCATAAAAACCTTAAATAACCCCTGAGCATAACTTACAACTCTTGCCCCTAATCTCTGGGGTTTGTTTCAACCCCAAAAGCCTTGTTATGTGATATATAGACTATTTTGAATAGAATGGCTATCTCAAAATTTCTATTAGATACATTTCGGGACAATCCGTGTGTGTGTGGAGGGGGTGGGGGGTAGCTGCCCTCCAATCATATTGACTCTGAAAAAGAGCACTGGAGCGTTTGATTACCAATAAAAATGATCTCCCTCCGAAGTTTATATGACCATGCTTTCTATAAAAACTTACATGCCCCCAGGGCAGTAAACCTTTGCCCCGAAGGCTGGGGGGGGGGGGGGGGTTATCCTAAAAGAGATAATTTCCAGACCTTTAAAATAGGTTGAAAAAAATGGCTATCTCAAATTTTGATTGGAAGAGTTTGGAGAAACGATGGGCGTGGGGGGCATTTGCCCTCTGGTCACTTTCGAATAATAAAAAAGGCACTAGTCGTCTCAGTTTCCGATCGATCAGCCCTTTTTAAAGCTTCTACGACAAAACTTTCTATAAGAACCGTATATGCCCCAAGGGCATAATTTACAACCCTTGTCCTGAGGGCTGTGGGAGGTGTCATCCTCAAAGACATAATTTCCGGATTTTTCAACTATGTTGAACAAAATGGCTATCTCCAAATTTTGATTGGATGTGTTTGGAGAATTGGAGGGCGTAAGAGGTTGGTCAGTTGCCCTCCAATCACTTTCGACTATTAAAAAGGGTACTAGCCCTTTCAATTTCCAATCGAATGAGTTCTTTTTGAAATTTGTAGGACAAAACTATCTACAAAAATCTTATATGCCCCCAGGCATAACTTACAACCCTTGCCCTGAGGGGTGTGGAGGTTTGTCATCCTCAAAGACATAATTTCCAGAACTTTCAACTACGTTGATCAAAATGGCTCAAAACTTGTGATTGGATGTGTTTGGGGAAATGGTGGGCGTGAGAGGGGGGTTAGTTGCCCTCCAATCACTTTCGACTATTAAAAAGGCCCTAGCCTTTTCAATTTCCAATCAAATAAGCCCTTTTTGAAGCTTCGACGACAACGCTTCCTATAAAACTAAGACCTAATTTCCAGAACTTTCAACTACATTGAACAAAATGGCTATCTCAAAATACTGATTGGCTGTGGGGAAATGGCAGGCGTCAGAGGGGGTTAGTTGCGTTCCAATCACTTTCGACTATTAAAAAGGGCACTAGCCTTTTTCAATTTCCAATCAAACGAGCTCTTTTTGAAGTTTCTACGGCAACGCATTCTATAAAAACTTTATATGCCCCCAGGGCATAACTTACAACCCTTGCCCCGAAGGCTCTGAGGGGGTTATTATCCTCAGAGACCTAATTTCCAGAACTTTCAACTACGTTGAACAAAATGGCATTGAATCTCAAAATACTGATTGGCTGTCTTTGGGGAAATGATAGGCGTGAAAGGGGGGTTAATTGCCTTTCAATCACTTTCAACTATTAAACAGGGCAGTAGCCCTTTCAATTTCCAATCGAATGAGCCCTTTTTGAAGTTTCTAGTACAATGCTTTCAATGAAAAATTTATATGCCCCAAGAGCATTTAAAAATAAATTTTAATTTCCAGAACTTTCAACAACATTGAACAAAATGGCTATCTCAAAATTTTGATTGGATGTGTTTGAGGAAATGGTGGACGTGAGAGGGGGGTTAGTTGCCCTCCAATCCTTTTTGACTATTAAAAATGACACTAGCCCTTTCAATTTCCGATCGAATGACCCCTTTCTTAAGTTTCCACGACAGCCCTTTCTATAAAAACCTTATATGCCCCAAGGGCATAACTTATAACCCTAGCCCTTAGGGCTGAGGGGGCCGGGGGGTCATCCCAAAAGACCTCATTTCCGGAACTTTCAACTACGTTGAAAAAAAATGGCTATCTCAAAACTTTGATTGGATGTGTTTGGGGAAATGGTGGGCATGAGATGGGGTTAGTTGCCTTCCAATCACTTTTGACTTTTAAAAAGGGCGCTAGCCCTTTCAATTTCCAATTGAATCAGCCCTTTTTCAAGTTTCTACGACAACGCTATCCACAAAAACTTATATGCCCCCCAGGCATAATTTACAACCCTTGCCCTGAGAGGTGTGGGGGGTTTGTTATCCTCAAAGAAACAATTTCAAGAACTTTCAACTACTTTGAACAAAATGGCTATCTCAAAATTATCATTGGATGTGTTTGGGGAAATGGTGGGCGCGAGAGGGGGGTTATTTGCCCTCAAATCACTTTCGACTGTTATAAATGGCACTATCCCTTTGAATTTCC